>PVHP010017859.1:0-33951 GCA_004024765.1 Zapus hudsonius | reverse complement strand
ACGTCTGACAGGGAGGCTACTAAAAATAGAAACTAGGTAACCCAGAATGTTAACCTATACTGTTCTAACTCTCCAATGGAGATTGTATTTGTATTTTTCAGGATATAGCGAGTGAGCTGTGGCCCATATAACCCTACCACCCGACAGCAGGCCAAAAGATGAGATCATGGCAAGAGATGAGTCACCACAGTCATATTGTAGAGGATCCATATGGAACCCTGCAGAGAAGGACGGGATGAACAAGAGACCCATAGCCACAGACATTCAACCAACTCTAGATAAGCCAAATGTGTTTGTGTTTTTCAGGATGCAACGAGAGAGCTGTGGCCCATCTAACCCTACCAACCAACCCTAGGCTGATGGATGAGATCCTGGCAAGAGAGGAGCCACCACAGTCATATCAGGGAGGATCCATAGGGAACCCAGCAGACAATGACAGATGAACAAGGGACCTATAACCACAGTCATTCAATCAACACAGGATAGGCCATTGAGACAGAAACCAAGGATTTTTGACACAAGAACCCCTAAGCTCACAACATTAAAGCAGCCTTATTACTCACCCACCACGACTCAGGGAACTGAGCGGAAGAGGGGGCGGAAAGATTGTGAGAGCCGTGGTGGGGGAGACTGTCCGGAGGCATGGCACCCATCAGTAACAACACACTTGGAAGACCGGGATGAGTACTAAGATATACAGGATCCCTTGCCACAAGGACTAATACAGACAGCCCACGAAGGAGGATATACAGCTGATCGGGGATGGGGAGGGGGGGAATTGGGGAATTCGGGATAACAACGCATGGTTTGCCCACTAAATAATGTAACTCATTATGGACAATAAATATATATTAAAAAAATATCAGGTCCTGGAATTTTTTTAAGTTGGGAGAATGCTTATTACTGCTTTATTACATTGTTTAAGTTATTTATATCATCTTGGTTTAATTTTGGTAGTTATATGTGTCTAGAATCTTATCCATTTGTCCAGATTTTCCAATTAATTAGAATATATATTAGACTTTCAAAGCATGCCCTAGTAATCTAAGTTTCATTAAGAATCTGTTGTAGTCTCCCTTTTCATAATTTTATACAATTTGTGTCTTCTCTAAGTTTTGAGTAGTTTGACTAAGTATTTGTCAATCATGTTTGTCTTTCCAAAAACTCAGCTCTTTGTTCCATTGCTTCTTTGCATGTTTTGCTTCTTTGTTTTCATTTCATTGACTTCTGCCTTGATGTTGGGTTTTTTCATCTCCTGATTTAGTGTTTGGTTTGTTTCTAAGACTTGAGTTGTATCATTAATTTTTTTATTTGTAATTTCTCTGATTTTTAATGTAGGAACTTATACCTATGATAGTAAATATTAGATAAGTTCAAAGTCAGATTAGGCCTAGAATCTCCACAAAGCCTGGCTTTAGAAAAGAAATTTACTGCTTCTCCCAGGAACTCCCCAGGGTTCTATAACTGGTAACCATCTTGAAAGGGACCTATTACCTGAACTTTAATGTAAAGGGAATTAGAAATTCCTTCCTGTTGCCTTGTCTGGGACCCATGGACATTTCACTGTGCTAGGTCAGTGGATAGCTGCCTCATGAGCTAGACTTGACTCAATTAAGTGGCTGACAAAAGCACACTTCATGGTGGGGAGCAGGGACTGCTATTCAAAGGGGAGAAGGTACCCTCCACAAGAAGGGAGGTGTGAGAGAACCTTCCATTTGAGAAATTCTAAACTATCAATTTGTTATATAACTCATTCAAAAGAAAGGTAATTAAGAATATTGCTCTTTTACATTAATGTCTACAAAACATCAGATCCATCATTGAGGTTAGATTGCATTTGTTGTTATATCTTCATGATATACAATGTGAATAACACTAAGCAAGCTTTATATAGTGACTAATTACAAAAATTTGTAACTAGTAATACATAAAACAAAATTCTCCATGCAGCGAAACAGTATAAATCATTTATGAATGAAATTAAAGTGGACACATGCACAGAAAAAATATTCTATGTTCATTGATTGGAAAAATCAGTTTTGAGCAAAATGACCAGCATACCTAAAGCAAACTATAGATTCAATTCAATTTCCATCTAAATACCAACAACCTATTTCACAGAAATAGAAAAAAATCCAAATTTCATATGGAACCACAAAAAATACAGAATAATTGATGTAATCCTAAGGAAAAACAACAACAAAAAGATATAGGCTAATATTATAATGCCCTACTTCAAACTCTACTACAAAGCTATAGTACCTGAAATGGCATAATACTAATATAAAAAGAGATACATTGAACATTTTAATGTAAATTTTATTAATGTTAATGCAGCCAATTTATTATTTTAATTAGTATACAAAATAATGAATTTAAATATTTTCATATATGAATGTCATTGTACTTTGCTTATATTTGGCCAACATTATCCTTTATTTTGCTCCCTCTCTCTTCTCACTAGTTCTCTTCCTACCTCCAAATAATCCCTTTTCTGCTTTTATGTCATACACACACAAATCTATATATGAGAGAAAATACACACTTGTATTTCACTCTCCCTCCTTTGTCCCGTGTCTCCTTCCTCCTCCTCCACATAGTCCCCTTTGTGCTTTCATGCAAGGTAGACATATATTGTAAATGTTGCATATATTGCAGATATATGAATTATATATATGAATTATATATAGTATGTTATATATAAACCTAGATTCAACACATGGAAAAAAAGAAACATTTGTCTTTCTGAATTTAGCTTATTTAATGTAACATGGTGATATCTAGTCCCATCCATATGGGGCACAGTTTGCAATGAATGACTTCACTGTTGCTGAATGAAATTCCATTGTGAATATACCATTTTTTTAATCCATTCATCCTTTTGTGGATATTTAGGCTCATTCCATAACTTGGCCATTGTGAGTAATGAGGCAGTAAACGTGGATGTGCAAATATCTATGCTATATGACTTATATATATATACCCAGGAGTGGTTCAGATGGATCATATCCTAGTTCTGTTTTGGACTTTGAAGCTCCATTCTGGTTTCCATAGTGATGTACCAGTTTCCATTCTACCTAGAAATGTGTAAGGGTTCCTCTATCTGTACATCCGTTGCTGGCATTTGTTGTTGGTTTTGATGACAACCACTCTGGGAATAGATAGACTCTGAAAAAATACTTTTTTTTCATTTCTCTGATGACAAAGGATGTTGAACACTTTTTCACATATTCATTGGCCACTGAACTTTTGAGAACTGTCTGTTCAGTTCATGAATTGATCCAACAACTATGAACTTAATTTTCCCAGTTCTTTATACATTCCAGACCTCAATGCTCTGCCTGATGTATGGTTAGAAAGATTCTTTTCCCTGCTCTCAGCTGTCTCTTCCCTCTAGTGCTTGTCTGCTTTCTGTGCAGAAGGTTTTTAGTTTCATGCAATTCCATTTGTTAATTCTTGACTTTATTTCTTGAGCTATTGAGTCCTTTTCAGAAAGCACTTCTTATGACTAGATCTTGAAATATTTTTATATGTTTTTATTTCTGTTTCAGACCTTATATTAAGATCTTTGGCCAGGAGAATGAGGCTGAGTACTAGGCTATCCATGGTCCCCTGCTACAAGGACTGATCCAGATGACCCACGGAGGAGGATATCCAGCTGATTGGGGATGGGGGGGGGCATTGGGGAATTGGGGATAACAACTCATTGTTTGCCCACTAAATAATGTAACTCATTATGGACAATAAATATATATATTAAAATAAATAAAAGAAAAAATATCTTTGATCCATTTTGAATCGACTTTTTTATGTGATTAGAGATGATAGCTTATTCTCTTCTTCATGTGGATAATCAATTTTCAGCACCAGTTAAAGACCAGAGGACTGATGTTTGATGAGAACCACAAGCATACAGTGAAGAAAATACTCCCTTCAAAACAGTCGCTTAAAAAATCTTAAACTTTAAGCTATGAATATTAATAAAACCAAGGAAAACAACTTAAGACTTATAACCAATGATATTTTACACTTACACTTAAGACTTATAACCAATGATATTTTACACTTACAACTTAAGACTTATAACCAATGATATTTTACACCCTATATTGACAACCAATGTAAAGTAGGAAAAGTAGGTTACATCAAACTAGGAGACCATGGCACAGCAAAGGAACTCATCCACAGAACAGAGATGACCTACAGAATAGAAAAAACATTTGCAAACTGTTCCTACAATTAAGAATTGAAATCCAGAATAGATGGAAGATTCAAGTAGCTGAATTTTAAAAAATCCAATTTAAAAATGAGCTAAAGAACTCAACATACTTCTCAAAAGAAGTCAAACAAATGACCAAAAGGACATGTGTCACTAATGATTATAAAAATATAAATCGCAACCCCGATGGAATCCCACTTACATAGTTATTATAAAACAAAACAAATGCTGGCAAGGACTCTCACCCACTGTTAGTGGGACTGTTATATAGTCATTAAGGTAAACAGTGCAGAGATTCTTCACAAAAAAAAAAAAACAAAAACAGTAGGGGTTGGATAGATCACTCAGCAGTTAAGGCCTTTGGCATACTCACAATAAAGCCAGATGGACAAGGTGGCACAAGTGTCTAGAGTTAGTTTGCAGTGGCTGGAGGCCCTGATATACCCAGTCTCTCCCTGACTACCCTCCTCATAAATAAATAAATAAAACATTTTTAAAGTAGAACCACCATAAAATCCAGCCATTCTATGTCTGTGTCTATAGCCAACTGTAGCACTGCACACCACAGCCAAAATATGAACTCAGCACAGATGCCCCTCAGTGATGCAAAAACAAAGAAGCCATGGGGTCTTTATGCACTCTGCCACCAGAACAATGACATCTTGTCATTTCCAGCAACATGGGTAGAATCAAAGGTTAGCACGTGACATGAAATAAGCCACACACAGGAAGACAAATGTCACCTACTCTTTCTCTTTCTGTGGAAACTAATAGGTCAAGCATGTGGAAGAATTAATGGAATGGTGATCACCAGAGGCTGGGAGGGGCAGAGAAGAGACAAAAAGGTCAATA
The DNA here is from genome assembly GCA_004024765.1 of Zapus hudsonius. Classification (NCBI taxonomy): domain Eukaryota; kingdom Metazoa; phylum Chordata; class Mammalia; order Rodentia; family Dipodidae; genus Zapus; species Zapus hudsonius. The sequence continues at coordinate 28,880 of PVHP010017859.1, read as the reverse complement.
AAGGATACCAAATCCCAGAGTGGAGGATCTACTTCTGCTCATCTTTAGAACACTGGGGCAACTAGTACTTAAACTATAATATAATATATCAAAATATTAAATCCCAACACATAAAAATAATCAATGTTTAAAAAGATGGAAATGCTTTTTACCACAATTTGGTTATTATACATGGTACACATGTATTTAATTACTATAATGTATCCCTAACACTGTATAAATATATCTCAAATTTAGAAAGAATGTGGGACTTAGATAAACTTCTTTGTAAAATTCATAAAATTTTATAATATTTACAAAAGTGTTGAAAGACAAATCACTTTATAGCTTGCATAATACTTTCTGAAAAGTCCATAAAGCTCTCTGAACACACACACATGTACACACACACAAAGTCTGTCACAGAATAGCACTGTGGAGAAGTATGAACTTTTAATTTATCTCTGGGTAGAACAAAAACTAATATGAACATGTAATTTTAAGATATATAAATAAAGTCAGTGACTTCATTCAACATGATTACTTATAAGAAGACATGCAAGAGCACTGGAGAGATTAGTAGCTTAGTAGTTAAGACACTTCCCTGCAAGCCCGATGGTCCAGTTTTGAATCCCCAGCACCCACATAAAGCCAGATGCATGCAGTGGTACATGTATCTAGAGTTTGTTTGCTGTGGCAAGAGGCCCTGGCACCATGCCTATTTTCAATCATTCTCTCTCTCTTTCCCTGCTTCCAAATTATAATAAATAAATAAAAATTAAATATGCAAGAAATTAGGAAACCATATTTATTTATTCTTTGGTACAACCAGAGATGAAACCTCAAACCTTTAAAATAAATAATCTCATCAATAAAATTTATAAATTCCAGGGTATTAAAATTAATTTTTGCTTTCACATAGAAGAGCTCATAACATTTAATGGGCTTGGGGAACAGCACACAGAGCTGCAAATTCAGACTGAAGATGAAACCAGTAAATGTAAGAATGTCACTTCCTGTAACACAGTCCTTTCTCACCAATCTTGAGAGAGCACATTGGTAGAGATTGTAAGCACCAGTGATGTTGAATATAGTGGGGTTTCTTCATGACTAGCCTAGGAAAATTCTATATAAATGAATCAATTATCTGAAAACAAAATCTAAATTAAGAAATACAAGTAACTACTACAACTCAGGTAAACCAAACAGTTGTTTTGGTTTATCACACAGAGGCCCACAATACCCACAATGGTATAGCACAGTAAGGGAGGAGAATTATAAATCTACATAAAGACAATTTATTATTTTTATAACTCTCCTGTCTGTCCTTTCCAAGGGAAGAGGAAAAGACAGAATTGAATAGCACCACTGTTCTAAATCTGATTGTCAAGCTGGACTTGTGTAGCCATGATGAAGGTAAGCATCGCATTGTCATCTTTGCCGCAGTCTGCTTACTGTCTCCCCTCCTAACACCTTCACCAGGCACTGCTTATGTGGACCATCTGCAACACTAAGCCAGTCACTGGTCAGGCCCCTTGCTAAATGCCCGTTGACCAGCCTGCAGGGTGCAGGAGGCTGGCTCACAGAAACCAGGAGGACCTGGAGGACCTGGAGGACCAGGAACACCAGGAATTCCTGTCATGCCTGGGGGCCCTTGCTCACCATCCTGGCCGTTTCTTCCGTAGCTGGCAGGGCCTGGGTCACCTGAAATAGAGAAAAGATTGTGCATATGAGCAGAGAATACTAATGTCAACCCTCAGAGCCCAGCCTAAATGAAATGCTCAACAAATGGCTTCAGAAATGATGCATGAAGAAAAAGATGGAAAAAATATCTTCATTGGACTTGGATCTCACTAGAAAAGTATCAAGAGACTGGGCATAGGCATTCCACATCCCATCATGGTGTCGTGTCCTCTAACCGAGCGTGTCTACTGACAGTTGAAATTTGACTGGGCCACAAGGAAATGAACTGTAGGTTTAAAATACAGGCAAGCTCTTAAGACTCAGTCTGAGAAAACCATGAAATATTGTTAACAATATTTACATTTATTTTGTAATGGAATGTTATCTTGTACCAGTGGGTTTAATAAACTACACAGATACTCCTCAACTTAAAATGGGGCTATGTTGAAAATATTGCAAAGATGCACCTGGCCTATTGGACATCAGAATTTAGCAAACCCAGTAACACCACAAAGTGTCAGTTCTTTCCATGCGTGAACTCATAGCTGACCCAGAGCTACCCAGCTTCAGGGAGAGAGTATTATACCACATATAAAAAGAGTATCAAAACTCAAAATCTGAAGTGAGGTTTCTACCAAATTTGTATCACTTTCACACTACCACAATGTGGGAAAATCCTAAGTACAACCATCTTAAGTCTACATTATTAAAATTAAATTATTAATTATTAATTATTATTAATTATTAAAATTAATCTTACTTGGTTCTTTTCATCTCTTTCTTGTGGCTACTGGAAGACTAGAACCACAAATACCATGAAGATTTCTGGCTTAGATGGTATTTTTCTAACAGGGCTGTATAGCAGCCTCCCTTTTTAAAAGAACCTGTGAGAAGCATAGCTAAGTAGGTTTAAACACAGGTTTTGCAAACAAATGGTTTTAAGCTTCAGCTTTGCTATTGATGAATGGCATGACATTAGCATATCACTAGCAACTATCCTTCCTCCTCTACAAGATGAGATAATGACTTCCTTATAGTTGAGTTCTGTGATGAAAGCATCTGGTAAATGAGGACTATTGCAAATATTAAAATATTATCAATGAACGTCTTTTAGAGATTGTGATGCACACTACAAAATTCCATTATAGTCTTCTCATAGGTTTACTTCATCACAGCCAGCTCCTTGGTGACATTTCTACATTTAACCAGATCACTCCATGACAACCCATAACAAAGATACTGAACATTCGCCCTCTGTACCAGTGGGGCTTTCTTTATCACTGCAAAGGTGCTGACAGGAAATTGGTGTAAAAGCAATTGCATATGCCGTGAGCAACGTCATATCATAGGGAGTTTCATTCCCTGTCTTCTTAGCCATTCTTCCAAAAAGCTGAAAGCCAAATATTCATGTTGAAATGTGCATTTGCTTAAGTGGATGTTGTCGCTCCCTTCTCATTGCTGGAACAAACATCTGACCAGAAGCAGCTTATGGAATGAAAGGCTTTATTTCAGGTGTACAAATTCCAGAGGAAACACCACCAATGGTAGAGGAAGCTGGCTCACTTCTGGATACAATAGAAACAGAGAGGGGGTGGGCAACAGCAGCAAGTACAAACAAGCAGGAGCTCAAACTTGGCTCTCAACACACCTTAGCAAGGCTGGGCTGAAGATCGTCCCCCAGTGATTCCTCCTCCCCCTGGCTGCTGGATACTTAAGATGCAAGCTTAACCTTAATCAAAAATGCCTGAGGCTATGGGGGAACATGCATTCACATTCAAACCTTCATAGTGTAGTTACTTCCCTTCTTTCTGACTGGTTTTGAGTCCTTTTCTACTGTAGTAGTGTTATTCCAGATGAGTTATTACAGGGGCCAGGTCTTACTTAGTAAGTGTAACTATTTTATACACCTCATACACAAAGAGAGACCATCTTTTCTATGCATCATATACCTCCCTCTGTGCTTACAAGGAGACCTCCACAAACAATGCTATGGGGTGAATATTAGTGAGTTTTAATGGAGAATAATAATCTTTGAATTTATACATCTCAAGGCTGTTGTAAGGAAAAGGCATATTATTTTCAACAATCTATCCCATAAGCTTCTCTCTCCAACTATGCTGAGGATTTTCTTCTCATGGGAGGAAGCTCTTTCCTAAGCTCCAGCATCTGTAGATAAAGCCAACACAGCAGAGCCTGGAGCAGAGCTTTAAAAGATAAAGGGTGATTTTCATGTAGTTGATTAATAGGAGTTTCTCCACTGCCACACATCAAGCCTGACTTAACTTGATCAAATCAAGACTAGCAGGAGAGAATGATCATGGCCTTGGAGAGAGGCAGAAATCCAAAGGACCATGGAAGCTAGGCAGGCAGATCAGGGGAGGTCAACCTCAGCCTGTGGGCCAAATCTTACTTTCAAACCAGCTTTATCAGAACACAGACATGGCCACATAAGATGGCACTCAAAGCAAAAATGTGATCCTTTTGTGAGAGTTTAGGAGTGAGACCCCACACAAGGTTGCCAAGCCTCTCTTTTGACCCCTCCCCAGTCAGAGCTTGCCACTATTAAGTTTGCCTTGCTTCTTAATAGGTTCAAAAGTGGTATTGTTAATTCTTGTTGTATATGTATATGTATATGTATAGCTATATGTACTTCTTCTGGTGCTTTTATTTTTTTTAAACATGTATGTACTTTCTGATGCTTTTTTTCAAAGTCCACACCCCAATACCCTAACAGCAGTTAGGGTTATTTTTTCAGAGGGGGGATTGTGACAGTCAAGGTATGTGTAGGGAGCACCCCTCCCCTTCCAGCCCCTCCCCTTGAATGGGAGGTGTTTAGTTAGAGCTACAACCTAGGTGCTAAAACTGATTGGTCAAATATAAACCAATCAGCTGTCTCTCTGACTCACCTGGGGAGGACTTAAAACTAGCTTCCCTAGAGGAAATAGCCCCTCTTCCCCCACATGGCAATGGAGTAGGATTGCTGACCCAGGCCTCAGTGAGGTAAGGCCTGTACCCCTACCCCAGCTGATGGTTGGGGTAGGGGGGCAGGCTCCAGACCTTTTCTCTCATAAACCTCTTTCTCATAAAGGGAGCTTTCTGTTATCTTTTCTTGGGCTGTTCATCTAACTAAATAATATAAGCTCTGTGAACTCTCTGACACGTGTTTTCCCCCACACTGGTGGCAGGAAAACTCTGTAACCTCCCACATGATGACTGGGAAATTTCCCCATCCAACTCCCCTTTTCCTAATCTACTAAATTAAAATAAATGTGTAATTAAATTTTAATTCTGTCCCTGTGTACAATTCTTTGGCATTAGAGGACAAGAACTCGGAGTAGGAGGAGGGGGAAGGGAGAATTCCAAAACTCTCTCTCTCTCTCCCCTCGTTGCTTACGAATATTAATTATCAGCAACCCGTATCACTTTATGCTACAGAAAATGCCAGAAAGCAATAAAAAAACTTCCCCTACCTGTGCTCACCAGAAGAAAACTATGAAAGTACTGAAAAGTGCCACTGATGTTCCACGTCAGGGCTGGGGAGACAGGAGTGGGTGAGTGGGTGGTAACCGGAGTATGGATCCCAGTGGGTACCAGGGAAATGCACACTGGAGTTCCAGAACTGAGAATTCTCAACAGAAATCAGGAAGCTGAGGGTTTTTTTTTAAATTAATTTATTTATTTGCAAGCAGAGAGAGAGAGAAAGACAGAGAGAGAGAGAGAGAGAGAGAGGGAGAGAGAGAGAGAGAGAGAGAACGGGTATGCCAGAGCCTTAGCCACTGCAAACAAACTTCAAATGCATGTGTTACCTTGTGCATCTTGCTTTATGTGGGTACCGGGGATTCAAACCTGGGTCCTTAGGCTTTGCAGGCAAGCCCGTTAACCACTAAGCCATCTCTCCAGCCCAGAAAGTTGAGTTTTTTAAGTAAAGCCTTTCAATTTTAAATGTTAACAACTAATTCCAATTTTTACTTAACATTAGTAGAATACCTCCTCCCTGAAACCTTAAGTTAAAGGGAATTTGTTCTCTAAAATGCAAACACTTAAAAGCAGAAGGAATCTTCTTGTTTCAAATGGTGGTGACCACTTAGGAGACTCAAAACACATTAAAATGCTTAAAAGAAAATGACAGTCGAGTGTTCAGCACTGAGACATCTCTAGCATTCCCTCCAAGGCTCAGTAGGCAGAATGAATATAAGAGCCAAAGGAAGGGGGAGTGCTTACAAAACTGCCTTCCAGACACAAAATGGCCATGATTTTCATGATCTCACAGTAGTTGACACTACCTACACAAGGCCTGCATAAAAGGAGGAGAAAATGATGGCATAAAATAGAAGAGAGACTAGTTAGAAAGAAGAAAGGATGCAGTGGAGGGGAGGGAGTTGAAAGAGAGAGAAGGGAGGATAGCAGGAGGGGATTTTGATCACAGAATGTTACTTATATTTATGAAAGTTGTCAGTTAAAAAGTTTTAATTTTTCAAGCAGAAGAAAGGCTGGGGTCATAGCTCAGAGTTAACTCTACTTGCCTGGAATGCATAAGGCCCTCAGTTCAAACCCCAGTACCATTTTTAAAAAAGCAGAAGAAAAGCTTTTCAAATTTTCTCATTAAGTTTCTCAGTTCAACTCATTTAAGGGAGGGGCCTGAGACGGGATCTTACCTTATAGCCTACACTGGCCTCCAGCTCACCTCCTAAGTGCTGGAGTTATGGATAGAAGCCATCATACCAAGCTCCAGTTAAATGCACTTTAAGATAACTTCTTAAAATATTTTATTATTTATATATTTGTTTGCAGAGAGAGAAGAGAGACAGAGAGAGAGGAAAAGAGAGAGAGAGAGAGAATGGGCACGCCAGGGCATCTAGCTGCTGCAAACATACTCCAGATGCATGTACCACTTTGTGCATGTGGCCTTACATGGGTACTGGGAAATTGAACCTGGGTTGTTAGGCTTTGCAGGCAAGAGCTTTAACTCTCCAGACCCAAACTGTTTTGTTTTGTTTTAACCTCCTGAGTTTATTCTAAATTCCTATTCAGCTGAAGCCATCCTATGGACTTTGACATAGAAGGCACTGAGCCCCAGTCTAGGGCCAGTCTTGGTAAATGCAGCAGCAACATCTCCTGTGGGGCTATCTGTGTATGATGTTCCCATTATCACTACCACCAGTACTTCTCATGTGCCTTGCCGGGACCATTGTCCTTATGCAGAAACTCAGTTAAGAGGGCTAACTGCCCAGTCATCTGGCTAGAAAGCACTGGAGTTAGCAACAAAGACCCCTGACCACTAGTCTGGCTGGACTACACTTCCATGCATTATTGATTTGATAACTCTGTAGGGACTATGTGGAGTATGTGAGTGTGTGTGTGTGTGTGTGTGTGTGTGTGTGTGTGTGAGAGAGAGAGAGAGAGAGAGAGAGAGAGAGAGAGAGGTGGCGGTTATTGTCATTGCTGAATTCCTTGGGTCTAAGTGGACTAGGAAGTAAAAGATAACTTAATAATAACTTAAAGCAAGGATTGATTCTTCCAGACCTCTATCATGAGAACCTAAGATAGTTTTTGGGGTTTTGCTCTGAACAAATGCCAAAAAGGTAGTGAACTGCCTTAACACAAGATTTTGGTGAGTCCTGGCCCAACAAATTAGCTTTCAATGATGCTACAAACTTGCTGAGTGGAGTATCATTTTGGGGTGATACTATATCACAGTGTAAGGAATTGACAAAGTTAAGCTAAGTAACTGTTCACACAATGAGCACGAAAGGTCAGTTCAGCAGCTGTGTTAAGGAACAGGCATGTGCTGCTTTGTGTCTCTTAAGTGAAAGCCCGGGTCTGAAGTTCTCTAATTTTGCCTTGCCGGCCTACTGTGTCTGTTGACCACAGGTCCTAATGATTACCTGGTTTTCTGAAATTTCAAGGACCTGTAAAAAGTCACTGAGGGGAAAATAAAAAATAAAATAATATCTGTGTAATTCTCTGTGTGAACACTAGAGGGTAGACTTGTTGCACTGATGGAGGTTGACCCTGGTTGGAACATTCTGAGAAGGGACAGTGTAAGCAAGCCAGAAGAGACACGACACCTATCTGATGGTAAATCAACTGGTTACTCACATGTTTTGTATGTATTCAAAAGTTGTATTTCTTATATTGAGCTTAAATTCCTTGGGATATGCCAAAGGAGTGTATGTTTAAGGAATTTTTGTGAATTCTTTTACAAAAGTCCCCTCAACCAAATAAGACAACTGTTGCAGTGGAAATAGGACAAGTGGCCATTATAACATGTAAGCGTAATTGAGTGATTGTTTCCATTTAACATTCACAAGCAAAGCTTACCTATCTGCCGGGTTTGTACAAGAAAACTGATTTCTGTTCTTGGAATCTACTACGGTCCAGCACCAAGGCAACTACAACCTCCACATCCAAAATGAAAAAGCATCTCACATACAAGTCACATTCCTGGTGTTCACAGACCAAAGATTCTGTATCTATTCCTTTCACTAGTGAATTTGAGTGTATAAAGAAGTCAAGATCTATTATTAAATATTTTCCTTAAATCCTTAGAATGGCAAAGAATTAGTCACACATGGGCAGTTCAAGAAGACATGTCATCTTAATGAGATGACCTGAGTAACCCTATCTGAGGTCTGTTAAGGAACTGAAGAGGGAGAGACTACCAAAGTCCCAAGGGTCACTAAAAAGATCTCAGCAGCTCTGAAAAAGATGCAGGAAAGGAAGCAAGATAGTCATGGTTAGGTATTTGCCCCAGGATGACAAAAGTCAAGTAATTATATTGGGCTGCCCATTGTTTTGTCAATTTTGTGATCCTAGACTTGGGAAGTAGGACTATTTCCCTTTACCACTTACAACCTTTCTCAGAACATGTGAACCATTCCAGCCTGTATTTTCTCAGATATAAAAAGGAGTAGCAACAGTAGGAAAAGCTGAATTTTCAGCAGTGCCTTATGCCAGGCCCTGTGTTATCATGTGGTCACATCCTAAGCAACCCTGCGAGGTGTGTGGCTATGACACCCTTTCTGCAGCAAGGAAACTGAAGTGACAGTCACTGGAAAGAAGGAAAAGAAGAGGAAAAGGGTCTGGCAATCTGGCCCCATGTCCACACCCCTTAGGTACTTGCCCCTCCCACTTTGTGACAAACCACAAAGCATGGTTTTAAACAAAGTGATGCTGTGATAATAACTGATGGACCATAACAGGCACTATCACACTATAACTCTAAAAGACAAGAGATTCTTAATGCTGAACAAACTGAGAGATCACCTGCTGTAGAGAGATACAGATAGCAAAGGCTACATTGAAACAATAAAGGAATTATCAAATCTTTATGTGTATATTTATATGTAATAAAAATGTAATGTAAGTATTAAATATGTTAGCACAAAGAATGGCCAGATGATCTTTTCCTATTCCAGAAGATTATAACCCCAAAATCAACAGTAGGTACAATAAAGATGGATGTTTTCTTTCACGTATGATGTGTTTTATCCAAAAGATCCAAACAAGTTCCTGCAGAGTTCTATTGAGGTTTCCTCTGGGTCCTAAAGTTCTAGTACTGTTATGATTATGAGAGATACCATAAATCATGGTCTAAGTTCTACTGGGGAGTGTGTGTGTGCGGTGTGTGTGTGTGTGTGTGTGTGTGTGTGTGTGTGTGTGTGTGTGTGTGGTGTACATATGTGGTGTGTGTGTGTGGTATGTGTGTTTGTGTACTGCAGTAGATGACGTGTGTGAAGAGGCATATACCTCATGCACATATGTGCAGAGGTCAGAGAAGAGCATTGTGTGTCCTCCTCTCTCACTTATTCCACATTGTTTTCTAGAAAAAGTCTTTCACTGAACCTGGAGGTACTGGGGTTTTTGGTCAGACTGACTATCCAGTGAGCCCCTGTGCTTCTCCTGTCTCCACTCCAGAAGAACTAGGTTACATGCCTGAGTGGATATATGTGTGTATACATACATATACACATTTACATACATACATTCACACATATACACATTAACACACATACATACATACACATACGTGCATACATACATACACATATATACACTTTCAGCCTCTGAACATACAGTAGACAGGGGAATGATTTGCAGCAAACCAGTACTTTGTAGACATAGGGTAGAGCTGAAGTAGGTTTTCATAAAAGGAAGGCCTGGGATCTTGGGGATCAACTAAGGGCTGACTGAGGGAAGGCAAACCGGTATATCACTGCTGATGAGGGGCAGCTGGAAAGGCTAAAGGACTTAGACTTGGCTTTGCCTGAGCACTGTTCTGTCCTGTGAAAAAGGAGAATGAGAATTCCTTAGTACCTCTCATGGTCAGAAACTGCCTTAATGCACTTTACATGAATTGCTTTTCTTTAATTCTCAGGATTACACTAACAGAGTGATGTCACTACTATTTTACAAATGAGTAAACTGAGGTACAGAGAAACTAAGTAATGTGTCCAGTGCTGTAAGGTTTGTGAACAACTGTGTTGTGATGTGACTGGGTTTCTGAACTGTGCAGCCCATTCAGGCTCAGAGAAGCTTTAAGTGGGGAGTGTCAGGAACTTTCTGATCTGAAAAGTTGTCAAGTAAACATACTCACAGTGTAGACAAGAGAAGGTTAGCACAGCTAAAAATTAAAGTTGGTACCCCACTAAGTGATAAACGTGAAGCCCATGTCATTTTTAAAGGTTAGCCTACAACTTTAAAAATAATTTAAAACAAAAATTTCACTAAACAATGCCAGCTATCCTTTCAAAGTGTAACCACTGCCTCCCAGAGAAAGTGGAGACATAGGCAGAAGGAGAGGAAAAATAGTGAGGATCACTGAGAAAGATGGAGCAAAATGAGAGATGGTCGGTGAGAGAAAAGTGGGGATGGGCAAGAACGAGACAATGTTGATTATAAAGCAGCACCAGAGGGAAGGCTGGTTAAATAGAGAAAAGGAAAAGAAGGCTGTTAAAGTAAGTCCACAAAATGTTTTTAAAATCAGATTTAAGTATTACATCCAAGACCAGTGGTAACAAGTTTTAATTATTTTTGGCAAGGGGGAAAAGATGAAGGTCAAGGAAAGAAAAAAGTGTTCACCTACCTCTCACAATCTTGCCTATGTGCAAATCTGATGTGCTGAAAAGCAAATCAGCAAAGCCCCCCTTGTGGCTGCACTGTGGTGTCTCCTGGGGTGAGCCATTTACTTCAGGAGGGAGATTATCCACCCCTTGTGGACCTCTAGGCATTGCACATACCAAGTTGGTTTCCTATATCTTCCTGATTTTAAAATTTAAATGTGGTTCACTAACAGATGTTTTTAAAGTAAGGTCATTAGAAACCATAATATACCTCCAATAGAATAATATGTTGCTAGTGGTGCAGGGCATTGGTTCAGAAAATGTTAAGTAATTTGTAAACAAAATATGAGTTGTTAGGCTATCAGATTTAATTACTCCAATTGCTACCACTGGTAAAGAAGAGTGGACTTAGTGAATACTATGCCACCTTTCTCTCATCTAAATGAACTAAGACTTTAACATGGGTTGGAAGTTTTTCTTAATCCAATCAGACTTGCTCTCCTTTTCCAAATCACAACACTTTATCAATTTGTGAAAATATCTTGAATGAATAGGTCCATGAATCATAATTTTAGAAAGGCAATGTTTGAGTCATCTCCAAATGTATTTATATTTTTTCAACTTTTAATAAGAAAGCAATCCCCAGAACACAATGCGAAAGATAACTGGAAAGCAAGGATTTTTTGGGGGGTCATAATTATAGTCATGATTAAAAATGTAACCTCTGGAAGAATTACAAAATGATCATTTCTTTTCCTAAATTTTCCTAAACCAAAATTTCCACATCCATATTGGAAGTGAGTACCTGCTCACTTTTAGTTCTCTGTACAACCCTCCTGAGCCTTAACCTTACCCATACATACATATCTGGGCTGGGGAGCCTCCCTCAGGCATCGCCTCACCAACCAGGGGAGTTCACTGGATGCCTGGACATCATTCACGTCCCTAAGTTGAGCTGGCTTTCAGTCGTCCCACTAAGCTGCTTCTGGGATTCGTTTAGAAGTTATTTCCCAGGGGACCAGTGTGTCCCTGACTGGGTCCTGGTGACAGTATAAAAAGGACACAGAACAACCAGTGACAGAATCTGGCTCCTTACAGAGGCCACTCTGTCATCCTGGGCCACAGAGTTGTGATCTGTGCTTTTTAAGGCTATGATAGGAATGTTTGAGGTGTTTGGGGAGGAATAGGTATGTTTGAAGGGCCTGGGTATTTGAAAGAGAAGTTTCAAAAGTAGAATTTCAGTTGCTCCCTATACAATATGAATAGCTGAAAGCCTGGATTAATTTTCCAATTATTCTGGATTTATAGACTTTAAAAAGTAGGTGCTAGGAGCCAGGTGTGGTGGCACACACCTTTTATCCCAGCACTTGGAAGGCAGAGGTAGGAGGATCACTGTGAGTTTGAAACCACCTTAAGACTACATAGTGAATTAATTCCAGGTCAGTCTGGGCTAAAATGAGATCCTACCTTAAAAAACAAAACAAAACAAAAACAAACAAATAAAAGTAGGGGCTAGCAGTGTAGCTCAGGGTAAAGTACTTGCCTAGCATGTGCTAGGCCCTGGGTTTGATCCTTAGTAGCACAAAATAATAATTTATAATAATAAAATAACAATAAGAACCTATCATATGTGCTAGAAATAAATCCAACTTTGTTCATTCAGATAAGTGGGTGTGTGGTGGGTATTGGTGGGGGAGACTGTATGCATGTGTGTGCCCTTCTACACGCTGTGTGCTTGCTGCAGCCTCGGTGGCAGGAGTAGAACTTCAGGTGTCCTTCACCATTGCTCCTCTGCCTGTTCCCATTTGAGTTAGAATCTCTTACTAATGTCAGAGCTTGCTGCTTTGTGTGAGCCATGTGGTGCCCTCCTCTGCTCCTCTTTGCAGGCCTAGGGTTTCAGTCCTATGGCTATGACCAGCTATTTACACGGAATCTGGAGATTTGAACTTGGTTGGTCTCAAGTCACCTCAGGTTAGAGAAAGGGTACATAACTGCTGATCCATCTCTCCAGCCCTCTTTCAGATTTTATAACAAGCAGATTGAGGCTGGACCTTGCCATTAGTTTTCATAAAGCCTCTATTTGAGAAATTAATGGTTCAAGTCTTGACACCTGTTTTCTCCCAAGGAATGATTTACAGATCATTTAACTCTTCATTAAAGCTGGTTATGAAAACTCTGTGCCATCCATGATAATCACTTGATATGTTTGACTGAACAGTACTTCTTCTTAAATGTTACTCAGTGCTCACCATACACTTTGTTACCACTTTCTCCACCTCTTCTGTCATATAACTCACTTACCTGGAAGACCTGTAGCTCCAGGCAAACCCTTAGGTCCTCTTCCTGGAAGACCACGTTCCCCTTTTTCTCCCAAGTCACCTGCATTACATTATGAAAATGTTACTTTTCTATGCACACATTAATTTTGTATTTTAAGCTTTAAACAAAACCCAAATTCAGAGACCAAAATCACAAAGCTGCCACAAACTAGACTATAGTAAATATGGAACAGTGTGAAATATTTAATTTTATCATATGAAAAGATCTAAGGGATAAAAAGAAATGATTAACCCACAGACACTGAAATGGCATCAAAATCACACATGCATTCATAAAAGAGTAAAATAAGCATCAATGATACTATGTATATGTACTCATCTCTGTAGAAAACATCCTAGAAACCGCACAGTGCTCACTAGAAACAGGAGGCTCTGCTGCTACAGGCAGAGCCAGGAGGAAGCTCAGTACTGTACATACTATCACTATGGATGCGCACATCATTTGGTCTGAGAAATTAAAACCATTTGTATTGGGGGGTAAAATTGGTCTTTTTTTTTTTTTTTGGTTTTTTGAGGTAGGTCTTGCTCTAGTCCAGGTTGACCTGGAATTCACTACGTAGTCTCAGGGTGGTATGCACCAACACGCCCAGCTAAAATGGGTCTTTTAAAACCAGAAAAATGATTCAAAAACTATTACAAATAATAAAATAATTCAATAAACTAGCAGTGTATAAAATTAATATATGGACAACAGTAAATGAACATTCTGGAGTTTTCATATATGCAAATAGCAACATCTAATAAAGCAGTGTCATTTTAATAGAATTAAAAAACTAAAGAAGTGGAAATGAGATTAATTGCCATATGTAAGTACAATATGAAAGAATTTGAAAACCTAATGGATACAAAAAGATGTGGACATAATAGTCAGTGGAATAACATCCTCATAAAAAGTTGTTCACCCTAACCTGAATATTCATCAGGATCTCAATAGTAAAAACCCACATGTTTTCAGCCAAAGAAAGTGGTAGAGGAACATGTATGTTAAAATAGCCAGAATTCCCTCCAAAGAAGAGCAGCCTAAGGAATTCATCCCTCTAGAGATTAAATGAGTTACAATGGGGTGGTACTGATCCATGAGGCAGAATAAAGAACAAAGGTAGGCCCAAATCTAAGTGGATTTATAATGAAAACAGCATCTTCATGTTGGAACAGATGAACGAATCAACTCAACAAATGATGCTGGAATAAAAGTAATTACCTAGATAAAAAGTTAAGTAAAATAAAAGTAAGTAAGTAAGTAAATAAATATAAAAATAAATAAATAAATAAGTTAAGTACTGTGCCTCAAGACTTCATACCATACACCAGCACAAATTACAAGTAGATCAAACATTTAAGAACTAGCAAAAAACAAGGGAGAATTATTTTGCATTTTAAATTTTGAGTTGGTATTTCTATTTATGATTCAGAATATGATGTATTCTGGAAGCTAATACCAAAAAAGGCTAGCCACAAAATTAAAAAATGAGCAAACAGCATGGTACAACAGATCAAGAAAAGGAAACAAAATAACTTACATATATGAGAAAAACTCTCAATTCACTTCCATAAAATAAAGGCAATTTTCAAAAGGTGTTATTTTAAACCACAAGAACAAACTTAAATTAAGCCCATTCAGCTTTTAGAAAAAATACAGAAATGCATATACTGAGGAAAGTAAAAGTTGGTACACTGTCATTGGAAGAGAGTTTGGCAATAACTATCAAAATAACGAATGGAAGTTTCATCTTGCCCAGGAATTCTACAGCTAGAAATTCAAGAGTTAGAACTCAAGGTACAAATAGAGTCCATGTAGATGTTTTGCACAAAGGTGAAGTAAGTACAGCATTGTTCACTGAAGCCTAGCTGTAACAGCAACAGCCCACAAACAATCTGAAGGGTTTTTTACCATATAATCTCTTTAATTTTTAAAATCTTTATTATCCAAAATTAGATACTTTGTATGAGCAAATACTGTGTTGCTATCCCCATTTCTGTCCTCCCTGAAGGTTTGCTAAACATAAACACTGTGCAACTCCTGTAGAATAGATTTCTATGCAGCTGGACATAATGGAAAAAATCAAGGTGCAAATAACATTTTTACAAGGATTCAGAGAAAATGCACATTCATCTATCCTTACATATCATTGATTATAAGGATTTGTAAAACATATATAGCAATTACATAGTAGGAAATATAACAAAACTAAGCAGATGGGAAAAGGGTGGAGAGCAATTCTTCACCAAATGCCTTTCATACATGTTTAAAGCTTTGAACAATGTACACTTAGTATTGTCAAAATTGAATGAAATTTAGAAATTAAAGTATGCTGTCACAACTGTCTCTCACTAGTGACTCAGAGTTTATTGGGAATATACTTTTGATGCAACCAACTGTATATACGTTAAGACAGTTATGACAGTTGGTTGAATTTGGGAATTCAGCAGCCACAGAACAAAGTTGCATTAATTATCCTGGCTCCTGCAGAGACCAAATCCAGAAACTTGGCCTCATTAAGAGAATGCCTTAATACTTAACAAACTGGTGCCTAAATGAGATCTACTATTCTTAGTAGAGGGTATTATGTTCTCTAATCTACTAACATAGTGATATATGACAATTGCACTACACTATTAAAAGACACACAGCCACTTTGCAGCAAGTTCTATATGGAATCTTTCTCTAAACAGTATATCAATCCAACTTTATTCAATATTGAGTCAAATCTGTTGTAATTTAAAAGGCAAAATTAGGTATGTAACATAAAAAGGAAGAATATCTGTACAATCATTAGAACATTAGTCAAAAATTCAAAAACTTTAATTATGAGGTAAATTTTAGTCATATAATTTGATTTTTGCTGGGAATCTTCTTATGTGAATTTGTTTTTTACGATGGATCAACTACAGCTTCATGACAGTTAAGATTTTAAAATATAGGGCTGGAGAAATGGCTCAGCGGTTAAGGCACTTGCCTCCAGTGCCTAAGGCCCCAGGTTCAATTCCCCAGGACCCACATAAGCCAGACCCCACAAGGTGGTGGTCCTGGTTTTCTCTCTCTCTCTCTCTCTCTCTCTCTCTCTCTCTCTCTCTCTCTCTCTCTCTCTCTCTCTCTCTCTCTCTCTGCTTGAAAATGAATAAATGAAATATTTTTAAAAGATTTTAAAATATAAATATATATAAAGGACTCAGAGCTCAAGTTGAACTCATAGTCACATAAGCAAGCTATTTATTTTGTCACTCATCATCAGTATGACCTACTCTAGTAAGAAGATATGACAATTAGCATGTTAAAAACTAACAGCTAAAGCATTGCTGTTAACTCAGCAATTTAAGTGTCATATCATGGTAATTCTAGAGGTTGACAATGAGAAGAAAGTCTCCAAATGTGCTACATTTTCTGAAGATTTGAGATGAAGATTAGAAATAAAAATGTAGTTTCCACATTGACAGTGAAAATTAAACTCATTTACACGCTGTACCATGAAGCCACATCAATGTTAAAACTCGGCTTGCTAGAGACATGACTGCCACTCTCTGATACTGTTTTTTTTTTTTTGTCTATGAATCATAGGAAACAAAATCTCAGATGTAAACAGTTCCCCATAACGTTGTATGTTTGTGATTATGCCTCATACTTAATCCCCAGTGGGTAGAGTCTTGGGGAGGTGAAGCCCTGCTGGAAGAGGCATATCACTGAGGTGTGGGCCTTGGGGTGCTTGCCTGTGCTAACTAATTTTATCTACTTCTTTCCTGCTGGTGTGAAGGTGTGACTCCTAGCTGTCTGCTCTGCCATGCTTTCCCCACCATGATGAAACTTCCTTTAGAAACTGAAGCCAGGAATAAACCCTTTCCTTCCATAAACTGCTTCTGGTTAAGTGTTTTGTCCGAGCTGTGAGAAAGTAAACTGTTACAAACTATAGGCACGGTTAGCTCTGCCAGCAGAGCTCATCTACCTCCTCAAACCTAGTCCTGTCTTCTTTTGAAATGTCCAAAAACTGGCTCAGGGAACTAAAGGTCCACCTTTGTAGTCTATTCAGAAAAAAAAAAAAAAAAACTACACATAAGGGCTGAGGAGATGGCCTGGGGGTTAAAGGTGCTTGCTTGCAAAGCCTAAGGCCCAGGATTGATTCCTGAGTACCCAAGTAAAAATTGAGATGGACAAAGTGGTGTATGCAGCTGAAATGTGTTTGTAGCAGCAAGAGGCCCTGGCATACCCATTCTCATTCTCTCTATTTCTTTCTCTCCTTTCTCTCACAAATAAATATTTTTAAATAGACATATTTTAAAGTATACATAAAAAGCCTTACATCACATATGAAAAGAAATAGTTTGAGTAACAAAACAGCTCTTATGAAGAGTAGAAGTTCTCATAGCTCCGTGGCTGCTATTATTTCACTTTTGTTAGCAAGCTATAACCAAGACACAGTCTCCTAGTGAGTAGATTAGTACAGAAATAGGTGTTAGTCAAAGATAGGACATGTATTTTCACAAACCTCCATTTACATATTGATTTATCGGTTTGACTTACACTAAAATAAAAATATATAGTCTTACTCAAAGGGACTTAAAAATTAATCCAAATCATGAATATCTAAAAATAATTTTATGGCATGAAGATTAATAAAATAATAGTGAACCTACGGCCACTTTAATGTGTGTATGTGCAAGAACATAAGACAAGATGCACACACCAGGCTTCCGGCAGACTAGAAGCCATGCAGAGTCCCCAGGGGAACAAGGGTTAGGGTTTTTAGCTGTGATCCAGGCCATGGACGCAAGCAATAGCCAGGATCTCAGCTTGAGACACTTTCCAGCAACAGATTCTACTGATTGGAACCGGCAATGAACATGAGGGCATGCCAGAGGCAGTGAGTACAACAGCCCAGCTGGCAGGACCTGCTCCAGCAGTCTGACCCACTGCTTTCCCGCTGGGATCCCACCACTTTCTCCCACCAGGACCTGGCCACTTTCCTGCCAGGACCCAGCCGCTTTCCCGCCGCCCTGGGACCTGGCCGCTTTCCTGCCACCCCCAGACCCGGCTGCTTTCCCACCCAGGGACCCAGCTGCCTTTTCCACCTGGAACCCGGCTGCTTTCCTGCCCTGGGACCTGGCTGCCTTTTACGCCTGGGGACCGGCTGCTTGCAAGCCCGAGGACCCGGCTGCTTTCCCGCTCTCGGAGCCAGCTGCTTTCCTGTCCAGGGAACGGCGGCCTTTTCTGCCTTGGACCAGGCTGCTTTCCTGTCCTGGGACCGAATGCTTTCATGCCCGGGGTCTCAGCTGCTTTCCCACATGGGGACCCAGCTGCCTTTCCTGCCCAGGACCCAGCTGCCTTTCCCACCCACGAGACAGAGGATGCCATTCCCACCCAGGGGACTGAGGCTGCCTGTTCCGTCCAGGGACCCATGGCTGCCTTTCCCGCCTGGGGGACCATGGCTAATTTTCCCACTCAGGGAACCGTGGCTTCGTTCCTGTGCTCTGAGAACCCCGAGGTTCCTTTCCCTTGCCCAGAGAACCGCAGCTACTTTCCCACACCCAGGGAACTGCAGCTGCTTTCCCATGCAAACCCAGCGGCTACATTCCCATGCTTAGGGTTCTACTTTCCCATGCTTGGGGAACCACAAGGTTCCTTTCCCATGCCCAGGGAATCCAGAGGCTTCTTTCCCATACCCAGGTAACCCGTGGCTGGTTTGCAGAACCCAGGGAACCCAGCGGCTCCGTTCCTGCACCTGGGGATTCCAGACATCTGCAAATATGAGAATGACTATCAGGAAGAAGTAATGAAATCAAACCTGGAAATGAAATCACATCTCAACAGGATGATAGAAGCAACCCAAAAAAAGTTGCAGAAAACAAAAACCTTATTGAAATAATAACATCCCTAGAATTTCTTACCAACAGGATTAATCACTGAGAAAACAGAACCTCAGACATGGAAGACAGAACAGAGGAGAATTCGAGAGAAATCAGAATTTTGATAAAATTCAAAAGAGCAAGTGAACAAGACTCAAGGGAAATGTGGGACACCATAAAAAGACATAATCTCAGGCTCATGGGTATTCCAGAAGGAGAA
This sequence comes from Zapus hudsonius, assembly GCA_004024765.1. NCBI lineage: Eukaryota > Metazoa > Chordata > Mammalia > Rodentia > Dipodidae > Zapus > Zapus hudsonius. The sequence goes on along the minus strand of PVHP010017859.1, from coordinate 9,762 downwards.
GAAAACCAAATTAGGGGCATAGAAAATATTTTCAACAGAATCATTCAAGAAAAATTCCCATACTTGGCAAGAGATAATCCTGTACAGCTAAGAGAGATACGGAGGACCCCAAACAAATTGGATCAAAGGAGGAACACCTCAAGACATATCTTAGTTACAATGCCAAACATTGAGGATAAAGAGAGAGTCCTTAGAGCAATGAGAGAAAGGAAACTCACGTATAAAGAAAAACCCATTAGAATCACCTCAGACTTCTCCATAGAAACTTTAAAAGCCAGGAGAGCTTGGAACAAAGCAATTCTAGACCTAAAGAAGAACGGATTCCAACCTAGACTACTCTACCCAGCAAAGTTATCCATCATAATTGATGGAGGAATTAAAGTATTCCACAAGGCTAATCAACTTTACAATTACTTCAACACAAAGCCAAAACTTCAAAAGATACTTCATGAGATACCCCATGCAGATGAAACAAACAACCGACCCCAGGAAAGGAACAGAGAACAAGCAAGGTAACACAAAAGAGATAGCAGCAACAGCTCAGATACCAACCTCCATATTCTCTACAACATGGCAAACCTCACAGTTATAACTTTGAATGTAAATGGACTCAACTCTCCTATAAAAAGACACAGGATAGCAGGTTGGATCAGGAAAATGGACCCTTCCATCTGTTTTCTTCAAGAAACACACCTTCTCGCTAAAGACAGTAACCTACTGAGAGTAAAAGGGTGGAAAACAATTTTCCAGGCATGTGGGAAGAATAAAAAAGCAGGTGTGGCTACTCTAATATATGACAAAATAGACTTTAAACAAACAGCAATAAAAAAGGACGATGATGGTCACTTCCTACTCGTCAAGGGAACGATACAACAGGAAGACACTACTATAGTAAATATGTATGCACCAAATGCAAGGGCCCCTCAGTTCATTAAGCATAAATTACTCAAAAGTAAAGCAGATATAGATGGCAACACCATAATAGTAGAAGATTTTAACACTCCACTCTCGGGGATGAATGCCTCCAAGGGCTCATGGAGGCACACCCTGGCTTAATCTCAGGATGGCACCTGGCAGCTTATGGGCTTGGCTTGTAAATAAGTTTCAGGAGGCAGTCTTGATTGGCTATTGCACATCATGAACCGTGCGCACAGGTTCTTATCATAGACTGACCAACAACTCCCTGATTGGCCGAGGGGTTCTATATATTTTGTTTCATTTTCTGCAATAAAGAGAGAGTGCGCGTTCTTCCACCCATAAGCGGTATGTGTGTGTGTGTGTGTGTGTGTGTGTGTGTGTGTGTGTGTGTATGTGTGTGTGTGTGTTATCATTGCCTCCGCGAGTGGTGGGCAGTGGTAAGTGGTGCCAAAACCCGGGAAACGAAAGGGAAACGAAAAGAAAACAAGAGGATCCATAAATTTAACCTAGGTAAGTGAGGCTTGCCGAGAGGGCAACGAAGGTTCACGGTAGAAGCGACGAGACTAAGGTTCACTAAAAGTGACTATGAGACTTAAGGTTGTGAGGCTTACTGAGAGGGCAACGAAGGTTCGCAGTAAAAGCAACAAGACTAAGGTTCACTAAAAGTGACCATGAGATTTAAGGTTCACTAAAAGTGACTAAGGTTCACTGGTATAAGTGACGAGAATAGAAGTAGATAGTAGAACGATGGGTTCCAAAATTTCATGGGCTATTATGGCCCTTTGGGCACTTTTGAAAGTAATTGGGTCTCCACTGAAAGCACAGACTGCTCCTGTAAAATCAGCCAGATCAGAAATGGAAAGTTCGAATGGAGAGGGACTAGATGGAGAGGAATTAGAAGTTCAGCTCAAAAACCTTCATGTGGATGCTTTCTTAAAGACTATAGAACAGCATGCTCCTTGGTTTCTGGAGGAGGCGTAAGGAGTGGTGGGTCGCTGGCAGGTCCACGGCATGCTGGGCCTGACCAAGCTGGGGCGTGCACGGTGGTGGCTGTCCCCACCTGCTCGCCTGCCTGCCTGGGGCATCGCGTGCCAGCCACCTGGGCCCAGGCGCTGCACTTCCGCCCCGTGGAGAAGCGCGCCGCCCCGAGGCCATCCGGTCCTGGCCCTGGCCCGCAGCTGTACCGATCGGCCAAGACGTGACCAGCCGGACCCAAGGCCTGCGTCCGTGCGTGTGAGGCAGAGACCCTCTCTGCGCCAAGTGTCTATGTTGTTGCTGCCACCTCTCCAATCTGATAAAGGTGTTTCTGATTAAGGTAAGTGAGGTAGGTATATTCTTTTTATTATTCCTACTAATTACAGGACAGTTTATGTGGGGAATTCTTAAAGCTTGGCCTTATCTTTTACCTTTAACTAACACTTCCATGGTATACTCTGTAATATTTTCTACCAATGAAAGTACGGGTTTTCCCTCAGTGCCATTTGAACGTTAATTGAAACCTCCTGAAATGCCTACTAATTACTCCGATGGCTAGGGAGACATTCTTGCTTTACAAGGCATTACGCCTAGACTTACTCCCACACCTGTAATATCTTAAATTGCTCTAATGATTCTTGTTTTATTTCTCAATGTTGAAATGCTACTAAGTACAATACTGCAGTCATACTACAGATACCTCAGTATATTCCAGTTCCTGTTGACGTCAGTTCTCTTCATACATCAATTGTAATTTGTAAAAAGAGATATTTTGGGATAACTTCTGCCATCATTGCTGTGATAACTGTTTTAGCTGTGGCGGCTACTACAGCTGCTGTTGCTCTTGCTACTTCAGTTCCTACAGCAAGACTCTCAATAGTCTTTCTTCTGCGACTGCTCAAGTTATGTACACCCAAAATCAACTAAATGGACAACTTAAAACTGGACTTATGATTCTTAATCAATGGGTTGATCTTGCACAAGAACAACTTAATATCATTGAATAATTAATAACATTGGGATGCATTTGTTCTACTGTGGGATTTTATACAACTGATGTTCCTTATAATAACCTTTCTCATGTAGCAAAAATGTCTAGACAGTTGTCATATATTCTAATGAGTCATTGGACTCATGTGCTCGATAACCTATTGCTATCAATAAGACTAAAGTGCATATCCCAACTCTAATGTCTTCTATAGATGGGAAAAACATTGGTCAGGTACTATAATTCTTGGGCTGATGTGCATTATTTTCTTTATCCTTTCTAAAAGCTTTGCCAATCTCAAATGCGTCAACAGCTGCAAGCACAGCTAAGTAAGCAAGCCATGGCAGCTATGGATGGCCAATCCTCCCCCCATATATGGCTCACTATGCTGGATTGGTAGTCAGAGACGGGTAAGGTATATGGAAATACATATCAACCTAAGACAGGGTTCTGACACTTAGAGGTCAGAATTCCCATGACAGGTAAGAATGCAATTTACAATGGACAACCTAAGACAGACATGATCCCAAGCCTATTTTTAATATAAAGTAAAGGGGGATATGTCAGGGACGAATGTCTCCGGGGGCCCATGGAGGCACACCCTGGCTTAATCTCAGGATGGCACCTGACAGCTTACAGGCTTGGCTTCTAAATAAGTTTCAGGAGGCAGTCTTGATTGGCTATTGCACATCATGCCCGCCGTGTGCACAGGTTCTTATCGTAGACTGACCAACAGCTCCCTGATTGGCCAAGGGTCTCTATATATTTTGTTTCATTTTCTGCAATAAAGAGAGAGCACACGTTCTTTCACCCATAAGCTATGTATGTGTGTGTGTGTGTGTGTGTGTGTGTGTGTGTGTGTGTGTGTGTGTGTGTTATCATTGCCTCCGCGGGCGGTGGGCAGAGATACTCCACTGTCATCCCGAGACAGATCATACAAACAACATACAAGCAGGGAAATCAAGCTGCTAAAGGGCATCATAGATAAACTAGGGATAACAGACATTTACAGAACATTCCACCCCAAGGACACAGATTACAAATTCTTCTCAGCAGTACATGGAACCTTTTCCAAAATTGACCATATACTGGGCCATAAATCATCCCTCAACAAATTCAGAAAGATCAATGTAATCCCCTGCATCATATCAGACCACAATGCATTAAAGCTAGAAATTAACAATGGGAGAGGATCCAAAAATTTCAATAGATATTGGCGACTGAACAACTCGCTCCTGAACAATGAATGGGTCAAATAAGAAATGAGACAGGAAATCCAGAACTTCCTAGAAACAAATGATAATGAGGACACAACCTTTCAGAACTTGTAGGACTCAATGAAAGCAGTTCTAAGGGGGAAATTCATTGCACTAAATGGCTTCATAAAAAAGACAGAGAGATCTCAAAACAACCAACTATCCTCATACCTAAGGTCATTAGAACAGATGGAAAAATCCAATCCTAGGAGCTCAAGGAAATAATTAAGATTAGAGCTGAAATTAATGACTTGGAAACAAAGAAAACAGTTGAAAAACATACAAATCAAAAAGTTGGTTCTTTGAAAAAGTCAATAAGATCAACAAACCCCTGGCCAACTTAATCAAATGAAAAACTGAAAAGGCCCAAATTAACAAAATATAAAATGACAAGGGTGAGATCACAACAGATCCTGAAGAGATTGGAAGTACCATCAGGTCATACTTCCAAAACCTATACTCCACATAATTAGAGTACCTGGAAGAAATGGATAAATTCCTGACATCTACTAACTACCAAAGCTCAGACCAGAGCAGATAAAGATCCTAAACAATCCGATAACAATCACAGAGATTGAATCAGTAATCAAGAACCTCCCCAAATGGAAAAGCCCAGGTCCAGAGGGTTTCTCAGCTGAATTATACTGAACCTTCATCATAGAACTGAAACCTCTCTTTTTGAAGCTTGTCAGGGGCATAGAAAAAGAGGGTAGGCTCACAAACTCCTTCTATGAAGCGACCATTGCCCTAATTCCCAAACCAGGCAAGGATGTAACAAGAAAAGAAAACTACAGACCCATATCCCTGATGAACTTGGATGCAAAAATCCTAAACAAAATCCTAGCAAACCGAATACAAACCCACATCAAGACTATAATTCACCCTGAAAAAGTCGGCTTCATCCCAAGGATGCAGGGATGGTTCACCATACGTAAGTCGATAAATATAATTCACCATATTAACAAACTTAATTGTAAAAAACACATGGTCATCTCAATTGATGCTGAGAATGCCTTTGACAAAATTCAACACCACTTCATGTTCAAAACCCTGTAAAGAATAGGCATAAATGGCCTATACCTCAACATGATAAAATCAATATACATATCTCCTAAAGCACAAATCATCCTCAATGGGAACGACTCAAGGAGTTCCCGCTTAACTCAGGAACAGGACAGGGTTGTCCACTCTCACCACTGCTCTTTAACATAGTACATGAAGTTCTAGCCCAAGCAATAAGACAGGAGAACAGCATAAAAGTGATACAAATCAGAAAGAAGTCAAACTATCCCTCTTTGCAGATGACATGATCTTATACATATCAGATCCAAAGAACAGTATCAGCAAACTCCTTAAGGTGATCAATGCCTTCAGCAGAGTGGCAGGATACAAAATTAACACACAAAAATCAGTAGCCTTTCCATATACAGAAGATAAACATTCGGAAAAAGACATCAGAGAAACTGTCCCGTTCTCTATATCCTCAAACAAGATCAAATACCTGGGAATATCACTAACCAAGGTAGTGAAAGACTTATTTAAGGAAAATATTGAAACACTCAAGAGGGAAATAGAGGAGGATGTGATGAGATGGAAAGACATTCCATGCTCATGGATAGGGAGAATCAATATAGTAAAAATGGCAATCCTACCAAAAGCAATCTACAGATTCAATGCAATGCCAGTAAAAATCCCAACCTCCTTCTTCACAGACATAGAAAAAATAATCTCAAAATTTATTTGGAAGGGCAAGAGACCTTGAATAGCTAAAACTATTCTGAGCAAAAAAAAAATTATGCATGACTTTTAAATTATACCTGACTTTAAAACATACGACAAAGCCATAGTAACTAAAACAGCATGATAATGTCAGAAAGACAGACAGTCTGACCAGTGGAATAGAATTGAAGACCCAGACTTTAATGCAAGTAACTTCAGCTTCTTAGTCTTTGACAAAGGTGCCAACAATGTAAGCTGGGCTAAAGATAGCATATTCAACAAATGGTGCTGGACAAATTGGATAAACACGTGTAAAAAATGAAAACACACCCACTCCTTTCACCATGCACAAAGATCAACTCCAAATGGATCAGAGACCTCAATAGTAACCATACAACCCTAAACACCCTGGAAGAAAAAACAGGAGGAACCATACATGAGATAGGAATAGGGAATAAGTTCCTGAGCAAAAATCTCCAGTATCCCAGGAAGTGCAACAGTCACTCAACCAATAGGACCTGATCAGACTCAAAAGCTTCTGTACAGACAAAAACATCGTTCTCAGAGTCAATAGACCCCCTTCAAACTGGAAGATGATTTTCGCCAGCTACAACTCAGACAGAGGCTTAATTTCCAGAACCTACATAGAACTCAAAAAAACTAATAACAAAAAAAGCAAACTGCCCCCTCACAAAATGGGGCACTGATCTCAACAGAGAATTCACAGAGGAGGAAACACAAATGGCCTTTTCTCACCTGAGAAAGTGCTCAGCATCCTTAAGCATCAGGGAAATGCAAATCAAAACCACAATGTGATACCACCTTTTCCCAGTCAGAATGGCAATCATAAAGAAAACCAACAACGATCATTGCTGGCGAGGATGTGAGGAAAAAGGAACCCTCATTCACTGCTGGTGGGACTGCAAACTTGTTCAACTGTTATGGAAAGCAGTGTGGAGACTTCTGAACAGAATGGACATAGAACTTCTAATGGACCCAGCTATCCCTCTACTAGGTATCTATCCACAAGAAGTCACATCTCAATGCAGAAACATTTGTACAACTATATTTATAGCAGCTCAATTCATAATAGCCAAGAATTGGAATCAACCCAAATGCCCATCCATGGAGGAATGGACCGCAAAACTGTGGTATATTTACACAATGGAATTTTACTCAGTTGAAAGAAAAAATGACATATCAAAATTTAGGAAAAAATGGTCTGACTTCGAGCAGATCTTACTAAGTGAACACTCAAAAGAACAGAGAATCGAACACCGCATATTCTCCCTCATATGTGGTCCTTAACCAGAATAACCGTAAACTCTAAGCAGACTAGTAGAAAGAAGTGAGAGGTTATGAATGAGGAGTAAGGGGTGGGGGAGGGGAATGGCTTAAGCATGAGGATAAACCATTTTAGGTTCAGAAACATAAAATCCTCACAAGCATACTGTAACCTATTGAGCAACTAGTGGGCGTCAACTGGAAAGAGGGGCCATGAGTGGTAGGGGAGAGAGTCTAAGCCTGTGAATAATTTGATCAGTCTGACAACCCCTGGTTCTAACCACCGGTTCCTTCCCTCACTGAGCTGTTGACCAAAGCGACCCATGAGGTTCCAAAAACAAGACAAAATTCTGTTAAAGCTCTTGAATGCCCTCCCCAGACCTGAGGCAAATCCCTGTTGCTGAAGAAACCACAGAATGCCATAGATCAACATCGAGAGACCCTACGAGATCTGGAATGGTATCCAGCCCCCAGAAGGCAGTTATTGTAGTGCTGGAAGGCACTGCACAAGCTGCCAGGGGAAACTGATCAACGATAGCTGGAGTAAGCAGAGACCACTGACATGAAACACAGTCTGTGGCCATGAGTAGGCTGACTACACCTCCTTCTGGGAGAGAACAGTGAACCAAGAAAGGAGCTCTTGTGCAATGGAGGAGCCTAGGCCTGGGGGAGACAATCAATAGCTTTCAAATTCGACCAATTTTCCATTTAGTGAGGGGGAGCCCCTGTCTGGAATTGGGGATTCAGGGTGATAGGCACCGGATCCCGTACTCTTGGGCTCCCAAGAAAAGATGCACTATGGGAGTGATTGATGGGGAGGCTACTAAAAATAGAATCTAGGTAATCCAGAATTGTGTGTATTTGTTAACCTACACTGATCTCACTCTCCGATGGAGATTGTGTTTGTATTTTTCAGGATGCAGCAAGAGAGCTGTGCCCCATCTAACCCTACCAACCAACTGTAGGCAGATAGTTGAGATCCTGGCAAGAGATGAGCCACCACAGTCATATCGTGGAGGATCCATACGGAACCACACAGAGAATGACACGATGAACAAGGGACCCACAGCCACAGCCATTCAATCAACACAGGATAAGCCAGTGAGACAGAAACCAACGATTTTTGACACAAAGACCCCCTAAGCTCACAACATTAAAGCAGCCTTAATACTCATCCACCATGACTCAGGGAACTGAGTGGAAGAGGGGGCGGAAAGATTATGAGAGCCGTGGTGGGGTAGATTATCCAGAGGTATGGCACCCCTCAGTAACAACATACTAGGGCCATGAGAATCTGGCTGAATACTAGGCTATCCATGGTCCCCTGTCACAAGGACTGATCCAGGCGATCCATGGTGGAGGATATCCAGCTGATTGGGGATGGGGAGAGGAGGCATTGGGGAATTGGGGATAACAACTCATTGTTTGCCCACTAATTAATGTAACTCATTATGGACAATAAAAGAAACAAAAAAAGATGCACACACCATAGACATTGGCTCTATATTTGTATATTACATACATATAACGTGTCAGTTACAAAAAAGAAAGGAAAGTTACACACAAGCTCTAGGCTTTACTACAAATTGAAGCAGTTTGAGATAAGTTCTCTCTGAAAGCGTTCACTGCTTTTCAGAGTAGCTTTAGCACAGAAACAATGATTAAAACATAACCCAAGCTTCTAAAAGCACTCATACAAAACCACCTTTTTAGTTATGTTACAATCTTCCCAGGGAAAAATTCAGAGTAATTCTATCATAGAGTAAGCCTCACTCCATCCCTCTGTATTAGTAGAGGCGAAGGCAATGGATGACAGTGAACCTCATCTTTTTGCTAATTTCTGAAAAATTAAATTTCAACATGGTACAATATGTTTTCTTGGAAATTTTTTCAACCTCAAACCTTTGGGTCATAATAAACTATAGGTTTTTTATTAAATATTACTGATAGGACCATAAAGGTCAAGTTCATTTAACCTATAACTATGTATTTCCAAATTTGTATTCTTGTTGATTGGTAAGGAAAATCCAGTTCCCATTCCCTGCATCCACCCCAAATTTCAGAAGTAAAATTAAATGAAGATAGTGATTTAAAGAGACTGAATGATAAGAAAGGAAAGGAGGGTTGCCCAAAGTGAAAGGACTTGACCTTAAGTGATGGTGTGTGTGACTATTAAATTCTGCTGTCAACTTTATCAGATTAAGAAGCAAGTAAGAGACATGGCCCTTGGGAGAGGAAGACTTGTGAGGGATTTAGGAAGGATTGATGGAAAGAGGAAGAGCTTCCTCCAGAGTATGTGATCCTCTCACTCTCCAGCCTGCAGACAGCCAGTTCTGGACTACCTGGCCTGCATCCTGTTAGCTAATCTAATAAATCTCCTGTGCAATGAATATTCATTTGGTGGGTTGTTTGTCCAGAGAAGTCTGACTCATACCATTATGTTGTGAATACTGAAGACAAAAAATAGTAAGACACGGGCTGGAGAGATGGCTCAGAGGTTAAGGCACTTGCCTCCAGTGCCTAAGGACCTGGGTTCAATTCCCCAGGACCCACATAAGCCAGACCCACAAGGTGGTGGCCTTGGTGTGCATTCTCTCTCTCTCTCTCTCTCTCTCTCTCTCT
>PVHP010017858.1:0-33928 GCA_004024765.1 Zapus hudsonius | reverse complement strand
AAAAAAAAGATTCTTAATTCAAGTTGTGTGTTAATCTCTCAAGTATTTAGAATCTTGGGTAAGTCATCACAAAAACTATATCAAAATTTTTCTTGCTGAAGTCTTAGAGGCAGTTTTATGGTTCATGTAAATCAACCATGATCTGCTTTCTGATTTGGTGAGGAGCGAGGGTCTGTTCATATGGACCTGATTGTCAACTCTTCAGGGTCCTGTGAAGTTCAGTTCTTCCTCATTGTAAATCAGTAAATTTACCTCCTGGTGCCTGAATAAGTCTCATGTGCATCTTTATTAGTGCAAAGGAGCCACTCAGGGCCTGATGACCTCCTAGTCCTGAGTAGAGGGGCAGGTGGCAGAGGGTGCCATGTCACACAGACCAGGGCTCCATGCCAGTTCTGCCTGTCACACACAGGTGCTAAGTGAGGTTCAACTTCCCTAAGTCTTGCTTTATACCCTAGAGAAATGTGTAAAATTATTTATCCCATATAGGATGGAAGGAATATAGTTTGGAAAATGCTGTCATGGTAAAGAGGGAATCTGAGGCTTCAGAGCAGGAGGACACATTCCCATGACTAACACCTCAATTTACCTTTGCCCATCATCAGCAAATGTTGGCAAGTGCCCTCTTACACTTCATGAGTGACCCCTTTGACAGTCTCTGAGTTCACACCCAGCTGTGGGTCCAGTGTCTCTCTCACAGGGGGAGGGGATTGCTTTCTTTCCTTGAATTGTTTTAGATACTGAGGAAACAACCCCACCACATAAATAATGCAGCCACAGCACATCTGTAGAGTTCTTAACACACATTTAATAATACAGTGGTTTCTCTGCAGCTTAGTGATCATTTAGAAATGGAAAGACAGATACAATGATAACCACTGTTTGATCCAGTTCTCATTGAAAATTGTGCTATGTCATTATTATTGAATCTGTATTTCTTTTATCAATTTTTATTTTCTTTTGTTTGAGAGAGAGAGAGAGAGAGAGAGAGAGAGAGAGAGAGAGAGAGAGAGTATGTTGGGTGTCCCAAGGACTCTTGGTGCTGTGAACAAACACCTGTCAAGCTTTACCTGGGTGGGTGCTGGGGAATTGAACCTGAGCCAATAGGCTTTGCAAGCAAGGGCCTTTAACCATTAAGCCATCTCTCCAGCCCCTTAGATTTTTATTTCTACATTTAAAAAAATGATACCACGAAAGTTAAGTAGCTGCAAAATAAAATAAAGAGTCAGATGTAGCTCAGAGATTTTTCAGGTGCTTTCTCACACCACTGCCCACAACACGCACATGCGCATGCGCGCACATGCACCCACACACACACACACACACACACACACACGTTTGGTAGGCATTTTTCATTGTCTGAACTGGACAGTAGGCTAACTGCTATGAGCATCTGTTGATCTTCTGAGTAGAACTGGAGATACTGCAAAATACCCCCACAGTGCACTCAAACAAAAAGACAGTCCTTCAGACAGTCACATCACCGAAAATAGTGAGGCAGAGACTAAGCTATCCTGCTGCAAGATCTCTCCTGGAACTTCATATCTAACTCCTGTGTTCACACTTGTCTTACACACAACTTCTCTCACCATCTGATAAAGAGATCTGTGAGGTCAAACAGAAACTATTCATGGACTGCCCAAGAGGAAGCTTGGATTTGTTTTATCAGATTATTAGAAAGTCAATACATGAGAGAGTTTAATAAGGGAAAGGAATAAGTTCTGAACCATAGATATGTGGGTTGAGAGGTCTTAAAAGAACTAGGAATATGTGGATAGAGACAAATACTTAGGATAGACAAAAATGATTAAGTAAAGAAATGTAAAACCAATTATGTAAAAATAATTTGTTCATTAAAATTTCATGTTTGAAATATTTAGAAATGCAAAGATGTGAAGGTAAAATAACTTTACCCCTGAAAATCTGCCAAATTTTTTCTACCACCAAACAAACAAGATTCAATATCTGTGGGCAGCAATTTTTGGAATATGGAATTGTTTGTACTTTTTTCATCTATTTTGGGAAATGAGACAAGCCTTCAAACCTAATTCTTGTGACTAATGTCATAGGCAACCTTGAATTTTTTTTTAACAATCTGATATTCAGAACCCAGATTTCTGCATATCTCTCAGGCACCTGATTGTGGCCCCTTATCTATATTCCATCCCCACTGAAAATCCAGGAGTCTTGGAGTCAGGCTCAGAGAGGTGGGGACCAGCATGAACCCCCTGCAGCCTCCAGGAAAGACAGTGAATGACCTGCCCACCTAGACTGATGGTGTCTCAGGGCTCTGTCCCATGCCAGCAAGAACCAAGAATCTGGTGCCTATGTCTCAGGCAGAAAAGAACTCACTGGAAGAAATACTAAGACCAGAGAACAACCTTGGTCAGGGGTATTATTGCCCAGTGATGAGAGAAACACTTGGGCAGGAGAAAGCAGACACAAGTCCAAGCTAACTGCCCTCTCATGCACGCTCCCCACCCCCAGGGAAAACCTGGAGCCTCCACAAAGAGCAAGAGGCTATGCTAACAAGTGCTAGCAATGCTAGCCAATGAACTTGGATTAAAGTGTGGCCCAATGCCAGACTCCATCTGGGATGGGCAGAGCTGTCACAGGTGAGGGAAGGCTACTTCATATGGAGAAAAGGCCTGAATTTAGATTGGTTATGTGGTCTCCAAATTGACAGTAAACTGTACTCAGTGTATTTGTCACAGTAAAGATGCTAATTAGGAGCTTTGAAGATGACTCAGTGGGGAAACTATTTGACATGTGAGCATGAAGACCTGAGCTGAGACCACCAGTGCCCACATGAATGCTGGGCATGGCGGTGCACTCCTAGAATCCCAGCATTCGGGAAATGGAGACAAGAGGATTCCCAGGGTGAGCCCCCTAGCTAGACTAGCTGAATTGATGAGCTCTGGGTTCAGTGAGAGACCCTGTCTCAAATAAATAAAGTGGAGAGCCATAGAAGGAGACACCCTACGTCGACCTCTGGCCTCCATACTCACGTGTGCCCACACACATGTGAACACATATACACATTCAAAATGTTAATTTATCAAAATACACTTGTTAAGTGAAGCCCAGTTTTCTTACTTACATTTTGCTATTTCTTCATTTTTTATTATAGAAGCTGCTTTAAGAAGTATGTTTTGGGGCTCTTCTCACCTCTGGACAAGCTCGTTTGGAAGTGCAAGTTAAATGCGCTGGTTAAAGCAAGAGTACAGCATGCATTGGTGGTCAAGGGTGACCATAGTTCCTTGCAAGAGTTCAGTGGGATGGCTAAGAAAGAAAGAGGCAGAGAGCTCAACAGATGCAAGGGAAGTCTCTGAGAAGCCAAGAAGTTTCCTGAACAGCACAGAATTGCCCACTGCAGCTCCGGGCTGCCAGCTGTTCTGTCAGTTTGAAACTGGCTTGCCTGTCGTGGGCAGAGGAGATGCGGGTAGAGGCGAAAGTCCTTCACTATGACAGTCTCCTCGGGTAAGGCTCAGGATGGGGGGAGCAAAGGGATGAGTGTGCCTGCATGCCTTTGTCTTGGGGTGCTCCTTCTTTTGTAAGCCCAGGTGAGGGGTTCCAACTGGTCTGATGGATAAGCTCATGTCTGCTGTTTCTGATATGATATGCAATTATTTATTGGCACGAACGAATTATTATCAGTTCGTGCCTCCTGGGTGTGCTGGCAGATGGTGACTGTTGACTTGAATAAACAAGATGGAGACTCATTCTGCCTTGGCACTTGTACTCAAAATGGAATAAATCAGGTTAAAATTGTTGCTTGATAAAATGGAATAATCCAAGGTTTAGCACAACCCAAAAGCTGCTATTCTGTGTAACAGAGGACCAGAGCAGACCCAGCCTGTTCTTCTCAGTGTCAGTGCAGGGAGAGATGGAAAACCTCAGTTTTGTTGGAGTTTAGGCAGAACAACACCAAAAGTCCTTGTGTCACAGAAAGGAGCAGACTGATACCTAGTTTTTAATAATTACATTATATAAAACTGTATTTGCACTATATCTTCTAATATATTATCAAGTTAGAGTTTTCCCTATATTCAGGTACCATTTAATTTTGGAAAATGTGTAAATATAATTTGCAACATGCCTAAATTGAAAGATAAATACCGAATAGCCATTTTTTGGGGGTGGGTACATGTGTGCATGCACTTGTTCACGAGAGCATGTGTGTGTGCATGCAGAGGCCAGAGAGCAACAGCTGGTGTCATCCCTCAGGTGCCACTGACTTTTTAAAAAATATCACTAACTCAGACCAAGTAGGCCGGAATGGTCTAGACCAAGTAGGCCAGTGAGACCCAGGGATTGACTTGTCTCTGCCTCCCATTAGAAGGATTACAAGTGCACACCACAGCACCCAACTTGTTTTCAGGTGAGCTCTGGAGATCAAACTCAGATGTTCCTGCTTTGCAAGACAAGCACTTTACTGACTGAGCTATCTCCCAGCTACACATGACCATCTTAATAAATGTAGAAATTATTTGATAAATTCAACATTAATCTAATGTTCAAACCTTCTAATAAATTTATACCTAAAGACCACATTATTAATCTGATAAGGAGATCAAAACCCTAAATGATCTCCTAAGAAGGGAACATTAGTGGATTGGCAAGATGATCCCTTGGGTTTCCTTCTGTACCAACAGGCACGGCTCCCCCACCCCCATGCAAGCAGGTGCCAGGCATACCTTGTGAAATAGAAACTAGAGTGGGAAATGCTGTTCTCCAGAGTTGACAACCCGGATTAATTGTGAATTCATGCTCCAAAAAGTTCTATGGAAGAGGGTGTCTAAATCTCAGGCATCTAGGGTCTACTAAACTTCCTTTGTTCATTTTCTCTTCATGACGAGGGCTTGAAGGACTGACTGAAATACAGAGCACCCAGCACTCCTGACCTATGTCATTAAACACTATATTTATTTTATCAGATTTCCACTTCTATGCCAATATGTATTAAGAGAAAGAGATAGAAGAGGCACTCAGAGCCCCTCTTTAGAGATATCCATAATTTGCTAGAACTTATCAGACTGCTCCAACGTTTTGGTTCTACAGTTAAGTTGCTTCATATTTTATAGGGTGCAATTTTGGAAAGAAGAACCTAGCTCTGAAATGGAGAATAGATTGAATAGGAAATTTAGTAAGATTGCAACTGGATGGATTGTTACTTCATGTATTTGAATGTCTTAAAACAAAAGAAAATAAGCATGAATGTGACTCGGTCACCCTCTGATGATATTGCAACTGCAAATAAGGAATGAGTAGGTTTTTATTAGCTAGACTAGGGAAAGAATATTCCCGAAATGTTTTTAGAAGACAGCGCCCTTGCACACAGATACACGGCCCAGAAAACACAGCATGGTCGTGGACCAGTATCTCCGCTGTGTAACCAAGGTGTAGAATGCTCTCATGAAGTAATGAGAGGGGAGGTTATCTACGTAAGTAAACAAAGAGACCAGGTCATAAGAAGCCTCATATACCCCATTTATTATTCATGAACTTGCCTGCTGCAAGTGGGGAAAAGTCTGGCTTAAGCAAGAAAGGGGAAACTTACAGTTTTGTTTTTTTTATTTACAGATCCAGGTATTGATTTCAGGAACATCTGGAGTCATGGTTCAAATGACGTTATGGGGGCCTCAGTCTTCTGTAGCCCTGTGTTAGGTTGCCTATATTCCCAGACTCCACATGGAACTTTTCTGGTCAGAGTCTTCAACAAGATTCCAGGGTAAAAGCTTCCTTTTTCTGTCCAAGTACCCATAATTTTCCCGGTTTTACAGATTGCCTCACTTTCCAGTGTATCTGTTTTCTTAAACTTCTTTGGTTCTGAGCAGGGATGCACACCCTAACTATCCAGTAACCAAAAGTCTCAACCTGCCTAATGGAAAAGAAACAAGGAGTTTTGAGCTTGGAGTTTGGAGAGTCCTCAATCCATGGGACTCTGGAAGAAGAGAGGATGCCATTACTCAGACATCAACCATATAGCAGGTGGAAGATTAGCGAGCAAAAGTAGCAAGACCCCTTTGCCATGAGCTGTCTGAGAACCATGAAGTTAGTAAATCTCTAGTAACACATCATCTGACATAAATTTAATTTGAGTATGTAAATCTTGAAGGACTGAGGACACATTGTTCCACTTATCAGCTTTAATAATGGCAGAGATTCCCCTTAAGCTGCTCTTAAAATGTCAAGGACCACCATGTCTTGTGGAACAGATACCCTCATCATTTTAAATTTAGAAGTGAGATCCCATGAACTTTTAAAACCTACTGCAAGCTAGAGAGATAACTCAGCAGTTAAAGGCATTTGCTTGCAAAGCCTGGCAGCCCAGGTTTGATTCCCCAGTACCCACACAAAGTCAGAAGCAAAAAGTAACTCATGCATCTGGAGTTCATTTGCCATAGCAGGAGGTCCTGGCATGCCCATTCTCTCTCCCTCTCTCTCAAATTAATAATTTTTTTAAATACTGCTTTCCTGTGGACAAACATAACAGAAAAATTTGAGGAACTCAAAGATGGAACCAATTAAAGGAAAAGAGTGTGAAGTTGTCATCATTATGTCACCAGTGTTAAAAGAAAAATAATGAAGAAGCCAAACTAAAGCTAAGTTTTCAACTCCTGATCTGTTTGGGTTTGACCTATTCCTCAACTCCATTAGTCATTTTCAGTTAGCCCATATTTTTCTGTATGAGATAAGCTTACATTTAATTTTGAGAGAGTTATTAGAGCCCTAACTGTAGCCTTTGAGCATTCTGTAAGCTGCTGTGATCTGTAAGTATTACAGATACAGGGCTCTCTTGGTTATAGAGTAGAGCTTCAGGTAAGGACTCAATGTTATGCCCTGTCTTTCTGTTCTCTCTCTCTCTCTCTCTCTCTCTATCTATCTATCTATCTATCTATCTATACTATCTATCTATCTATCTATATATATATATATATATATATATGTAAGGCATTAAAGACAGGCTGAACTCCTAAATCAAGAATTTCCAAGGCAAATGAAGACAGCATCTTTACTAACACTTAAAATTTAAGATTACTATAGAAACGTGTGTACAGCATGGTTCTGGGTTATGGATTAAACCAAAAAATAAACACTTTTCACTTCTCACATCAAGAACCACCCAAGGCATCTCAGTGGCCATTGTCCCTGAAGTGGGCTTTCATCAGGGAACCTGGTGCAGCATCTGTCTTTAAGGTCATCCATGATTGGAGCTGAAGGCCCACCTTCCCTTTGGAGGCTAGGACATGTTCCCTTACAAGTCACTCCCCTCTTTGAAGAGGGGGCAAAGTTCTGCATAAACAAAAAAATATTTATTGCAAAGAAGGGAAGGCTTCAAGGTAGGTCTCTGTTAGCAGTGAAAACATCACTCACTTCTGAAGGCCCCTGGCTGGTACCAAATATAGGGGAAAGAGAAGTCATCCTGCCTCTTCGTAAAATGCAGACAGACCACACACTGACTCCACAGTTACAGTCAGTCACAATGGAACAAGACATCTGAAATCTGTTGGTCTTCCATTAGGAAGTGCATGAATCAGTAACTGCCTGCAACACAGCTGTTGTTAAAGCCCAGTAAGATCTACAACATGGAGAAATGACTTCCATTTGCAACAAAGACTGGAATCATTATTTTTTATAGTGTGAGGTTTAGTGGATTTAAAAAATCTCTTGTTATTCTAAAACTTTAGCCTGTTTTTAATTAAGACACCCATGTCAGTTGAAAAATGTGGCATATTTGCATAGAAATTACTATGGCACACCAAATTCTTAATTTTAAGCCATTTTAATCACTTTCCCAGACGCACTGGTAATTACTTCTGGTTGACATCACTGAAGAGCTTTCTAGAAGCACTAAATATATTCATATCAATTGAAGTTCTCCCTCATGCAGAAAGATGAGATGCCCAGGATGACTCTGGAAGTGGGCAAATCACATTTACCATCAGTGTCTAATAGTTAGGAGAAATTCATTACTCTGTGTTTGCTTGAGCCTAAACAATATCAGCTTGTGATTACTGGTAGCTTAGGGAAAGGTAAATATTTGATGTGAGGCTGGTAAATCTATTTTCAGTAATGCAAGGAGTTAGCTGATCATGTATTTCTTTAGCCTTTAATAAGATTATAAGCATTAACAGCAAAACTGAGGCTGAGACCTCCCCATCTGATGCCAAAAAATAGCACAAAGGACACTGCCCAGGAACACCAAGCTAATGAACCCCTTGGGGATGAGCCTGTCTTCTTGGGTAAAGAACAGGAAATTGCTTTCAGAAAATTCAATGCAGGAAAAATAGTTACAGTGGTCTTATTACTGAAGTGCCATTACCGGGTACAGGGCTAAGCTTTGGCCTAGTTTTGAGTTAAATGTTTTTTTTTTAACTTTTTTGGGTGGTTTGCTATATATATTTTTTAATATTCTTTATGTAGTAAACAGCAGGTGTGCTCCATAACAATCTTATCCAGTGAGAAATATGCAAGAATCAATTAAATAAATAGGGTTTTAAACAGTGAAAATATGAATACCTACACATATCTCATTTGATGACTACAGCTCAGCTCAAAACAACCGATGGCATTATACCCATGCTAAGAGTGAGAAAACCCAATGTCAGAGAGGTTAAGGCAGTGACATAAGGTTAGGCTAAGAACACCAACCATCTGAGCCTAGTATAGGATCCCTCCTTGACCCAAAATTTACTTGTATGTCAGGGTCAAGGCCAGCATGCTGGGTTCAGAAGCAGAGATGACTGCCTCTCCCAAGGATGGGTTGTACCTTGCCCTATAGTAAGGGGCACCATGTCAGTAACTCTCCATGATGGTTAGTCTTATATGTCAACTTGACTAGGGCATGGAATGCCTAAATGCCTAGTTAAACATGATTTCCTCGTGTGTCTGTGAAGTTTCTAAATGAGATTAGTATTTGAGTCCACAGACAGACTAGATGGCTTGCTCCATTGTTGGCAGGCCTTATCCAATTCACCGGGCTTTTGAAAGAACAAAAAGATACCTCCTCCACCATTGATAGATACCTTGTCCTCTGTGCAGTTATATCACAAAGGCTGTCTGTCCCCTGGGGGTCTTCCTCAACATGAGTAATAATTCATTCCCCTTGAACTCTGATGGCCAAGCCTTTCCTGTGTTTATCTTCATACTAATCTCTGAATAAACTGAAGTAGAAGAAACTTACAAAATTCATATGTTTCAGTTTAAAATTGTTGGTTTTCCTATGTTTACGAGATTCTGGAGGCCTGGAACTATATGTATGTGTCATGGTCAGTATCCTTTGAAAACCTCATAAAAAATTATTTCAGTCAGAAAAAAACTACTAGACACTCCTTGAATTCTTCAGTTTTCTTATACATCACTCTAAGTTAATATAAGCCTCAGTTTTATAACTATTACTTTCTCCATCTCCCTCTCTTTCTGCTTCCCTCTCTGCCTCCAGACATTGACTGTTCAAGAAATTCACCCCTACCACAGTACCACAGTAGTTCCTGACCCAAAGCTAAAGAAAGTTTATGTTTGTATCTCATCACAAACTATAGATATAAATTTGTTTATAGGAGGACCATCTCTTTGGAAGACACTTGGTGTCACCAGAAACACCTGAAATAGTCCACCTATAGCTTCAGATCACATCCTAGTGGAAAAGTCAGGTGAGACACACAAAGGTTGTCATAGAAAATAGCAGGGACAATGAAGGGAGTTCACAGGGCCACAAGAGGCCCAGAGAATGAGACAAGGGTAAAGACAAAAAAATCTTGATGAAACTAATCAGATCTTAAGAAATAAAATTACTAGATAGAAAAAAATGAGCAAAATTTCCAGTGAAAGAGAATAATGTCCTACATCAGAGGTCCATGTTAAAACATGCATTTTGATAAATAATAAAAGGTTTATAAAGAATAATTACATACACAAATATTAATTTAAAAATAACTTTCTAATGCCATAAATCTCATGTCAGTCTTTTGCAGCCATGTATATTTTAAAACCCTTGTATATATATTCATAATTTATAAATGCAAACACACATCTATTTTATGACCTCCAATCACTTTCAAAAGAAGATCGAAGTTCCTTGGCTTGATACACAAGGTCCACCAGGATCTACTTTTTCACTTACCTCTCTAGTCCCTTCTCATAGCCAGGTTATCAAGATCTCAAAATTTATGGGATGAATTGAACCAAAAATACTAGTGAGAGAAGGATAGTAACTCAGTAGGTAAAGCGCTTGCCTTGCAAGTATGAAGTATGAAGACCTAAGTCTAGCCTAATTGACAAGTTCTAGGCCAGAGAGAGACTGTGTCTAAAAGAGAGAGGGGGTGGGGAAGGAGTAAGGGAGGGAAGAAGGAAGGAAAGAAGGAAGGGAGGAGGGAAGGAAGGAAGAAAGGAAGGAAGGAAGGAAGGAAGGAAGGAAGGAAGGAAGGAAGGAAGGAAGGAAGGAAGGAAGGAAGGGAAGAAGAAAGAAGAGGATTTGGTGAGTCCCTGCATTTGTGTTACCACTAGCAATCCTACCTCCCTCGACAGGTGGGTACCAACAATTTGCCATTTGGGCTGGGAGCAATACATGAGTACCTGCACTTGGATTCCTTTCAACAACCCCTCCTCCATTCGCCAAAGGACCACCAGAGATCCACCATGTGGTCTGGGACTCAAGTGTGAATTCAAGCACAGCTGCATCCAAATCGAGACCACTCCCCTAACCCATCCATGAAGCAATACCAAGTATCTCCAAGTCTGAACTCAGAGCACCATGAAGCAGAACAAAGACAAGCAAACACAAAGAAACATCAAGCACCATTCCAAGTACTCACTTAACACAAGGGTACCAAAAGACACATGACCTATCCCCAGGTAGGTAAGTCTCAATACAAAAAAAAAAAAAAGGCCAGATGAAAAACCAAGCCAGAAACCTGCAAATTCATAGCAGAGAATCTCCATGAGAGCTACTTAGAGAAAACTGTAGACATAGACCTCCAAATAATTATTATAAATATATACAAAGAACTGAAAGAAGTTATGAATAAAGGCCTGAATGAAATCCTCAATAAGGTGAAAGAAGACACAAATAAATGCCTAAATGAGTTCTTAGAGAACACAAAGAGCTAGACGAGATGAGGAAGTGAAGCCAGGATGTGAAAATGGAACTCAATAAGGAGGTAGAAATCCTAAAGAAAAATCAAACTGAAAAAAAGCTGGAATAGAAAAATACAGTGAGTCAAACAAAAAAGGTCCTTGGAAAACTTCACTAAAATAATGGATCAAATGGGAGACAGAATATTAGGCCTTGAAGGCAAACTAGAGGAATTAGATGAATTAATCAAAACCAATGAGAAGCTTTTAAAAATGTATGAAGAAAAAATGAGAGACACCATGAAAAGACCAAACGTTCAAATAATGAACACAGAAAAAGAACTTCAGGACAATGGCATAGAAAATATTCTAAATAAAATTATAGAAGGAAGCCAGGCATGGTGACGCATGTCTTTAATCCCAGCACTTGGGAGGCAGAGGTGGGAGGATTACCATGAGTTTGAGGCCATCCTGAGAGATTACATAGTGAATTCCAGGTCAGCCTGGGCTAGAGCAAGACCCTACCTCAAAAAAATTTTTTAAATAAGTTTCCCAAATCTAGGGAATGAGATGTCCATCTCACCCATGGCCTCACAGCAGCTGATGGCTGTTGTTACTTCCACAAGACCTGCACACCACTGACATTTCAGTATGGTTGGTGGTAGAAAGTGAAAACACATCAGAATAGAAAATGGACTTACTGGAAAGAAGAAAGAGATCAGTGGAATGGGGGAGAAGGTAATAGGAAGAGATTGTGATCAACCTACAGTATGTCCACGTATGACATTCTCAAAAAGTAACACAAGGAAGCGGACGGAGGGTGCTCCAAGGAGCACCGCCTGAGGCTGTCCTCCATCCTCCATGCACACACACACACATGTGCCCACAAACATATGAGCGTGCATACACACCACACACACATGCATGCTGCAAAAAGAAAGTGACAAATGAGCTGAATTGTACATACAAAATTTCTACTTATTAAAAATAAGGAAATAAATAAATAAATGAAATGAGCTGGATCCAGATAGGGAAAAAAATAGATCTTCCAAAGCAATAGAATAAATATGGGTTTTTGTTTGTTTAGAGGTCATATACAATGTCGCTGGAATTGTCCATATCAACTTTGCAGCTCATTTTTATATAACTCTGAAATTTGCAAAGGTAGCATAGCATAACACTGGCCTGTTAAACCCCACAATGTCTGGGTTTGACCATGGCTCTGTGCTACACTAGGTGAATGACCTCAGAGTTACTAGTTTTGTGTCTTGATTTCCCCCTGCATGACTAAGAATTATAGTTACTTCTAGGTGGTTAAGTTACTTCTCACAATGGACTGAGAATCATGACAGCACATGACAGTTATATCATAAACAAATGTTAAGTGCAAATAAAGTCAGATGGAAACCTACCAGACAGTTGGCATGACAAATGGATGATCACACTCCAGCTAAAGTTAACAAATAATTTTAAAATGAGACTCTAAAATAAAGTATTCGAATGATGTTTTAATGCTACAGATGGTGATGACTTCAGCCCACCATTAACTACTATCTGTAAAACATTAATATGCTTTTAGTGTTCACTATTTAATTTTTAGCATTTTAATTTTCCTTTCTGAAGTGATGAGGATCAAACCAAGGGCCTCGTGCATGCTAGGCAAGTGCAATAACGCTGTTACATCTCTAGCAGCTGATTTTTGTCAGACCTTTTACGTGTACATTTACATTTAAAATCCCCATATTTAAAAAAATGCATTCACTTTGAACTTTCTCTCTAAGATACCAAACACAAGGGGTGCATCTTTAGAATGAAAGCTAAGGTAAATAAGTGCCTTCGTCTTGTATACTTCATTCCATTCCCATTGCTTATCTGCTGATAAGGGAAGGGATGGTGAGACCATTCACCATAAGTCTGTATGATCTAGCATGCCGCTTTAGTCCTTTACATCTAGTCTTTACATCCTTTACATCTGCTTCATGCACAACTACCTTTTGGTTTGCTTTTTCAGGGAGGGTTGTTTGTTTGTTTATTTGTTTTTATGGGGTTGGAGGGTTGTTTTGGTTTTGTTTTTGAGACAAGGTCTCATGTAGCCCAAACTGGCCTTGAACTCTCCAAAACTGGCCTTGAGCTCCTGACCTTACTGTCTCCACCTCCCAAGTGCCGGGATTACAGGCATGTTCCAGCACAGTAGCTACAAATACTTTATTACTTATTAGATAGTAAGTTATTGAAGACTTGTGGTCTTAATACAATGATGCCATAAAGATTTGGTCTTGCTCCTTGATTCGGTCTAGAGGGTCTTGAATCCATGCTCCAACCAATGAGATGAAATAAACAACATTAAAATGTGATGTTGAGTGGAACCTGAATGATTCTGTCTTTTGTGAGAAAAAGGAACTTACCAACAGAAAGGATAGTTTACACAAAGGAAAGGACATATCAAAAAAGTTATTCTGGGATTCAAATAAAATTAAAAGTCATTTTTTAAAATCCCCCAAATAAAAACATGGCAAATCATGGGGCAATTTCAATTCTACTTCTACTCTCCACAGTACTTTATCAAGGGTTTTGTTGGATAAAATCTACATGTGAAACTTTTCAATAGCAAAATATTGTTTTCAGAGAAAATTCACAAGGAAAAAAGTGGGCTCCTACTGCCATAAATCTATGAAAATAAGAATGAGACATCCTCACGTCAATATTTCACGAGCTTACCTGTAGGCAAAAACCAGGCTGTAGATGGGATAAAACCCTTGAAATTAAAAGATTCACTAAGTAGGTCCATATTCACAGCATGGTACTGAATAATACCTTTGTGAAAGACAAATGAAATCAGTGAGAAACTGTATCTGATCCATAAGATAAGATAGCCCACCCTGGAGCTGACTCACTTGGTCTGTAGCAAGTTTGGTTGAGTTCCTTGATTTTAAAAAAAAATGAGAAATAATCTCATAGCGGGCTGTGGTAGTGCACACCTTGAATCCCAGCACTTGGGAGGCAGAGGAAAGAGGATCACCCTGAGTTCAAGGCCACCCTGAGACTACATAGTGAATTCCAGGTCAGCCTGGGCTAGAGGGAGACCCTACCTTGAACCCACTCCCCACCTGGAAAAAAACAAAAGAAAATCTCATAAAGGAAAAAAATATTTCTATATCGTTGACTTTGAAATAAAAAGTATCTTGTGAACTTCCAATGCTTAAAAAAGGGATCGTAGACTAAAAATGACATAAAAGATCTATTGGAACAATTTGGTAGAAAAAAAAAAGCATGAGCTCCGAGCTGTCAGGGGGACCATCTCCCACACACACTTGGTATTTTGGAAGTGGGCTGGAGATATGGCTCAGCGGTTAAGGCACTTGCCTCCAGTGCCTGAGGCCCCCGGTTCAATTCCCCAGGATCCACATAAGCCAGACCCACAAGGTGGTGACCCTAGTGCAGTTCTCTCTCTCTCTCTCTCTCTCTCTCTCTCTCTCTCTCTCTCTCTCTCTCTCTCTCTCTCTCTCTCCCCTCTCTCTCTCTTTGAAAATGAATAAATAGAATAATAATAGAAGCAGCCTAGGAAAGTGATCTCTAGCAATGAAGTTATAAAAATGAAGTAACACACATCTACCATGTTGTATTACTAACCAATGAAATGTTGATTCATACAAAAACTTGGATGAATCACCAAAGAATTTTGCTGACTCAAAAAAAAACCTTTTAAGATTGCATCTGTAACATTCCATGTATATAGCACTCTTAATTTGGCATAACTCAAGAAAGGAAAATCCATCAATAATTCTCAGGAGAACAGAAACATGTGGGGAATGGAGGGAGGAGAGCGTGACTCTCTAAGGACAACACAAGAGGGAGTCCAATGGTGTCAGAACTCTGCTCCAGCTTAATGGAGTCAGTGACTGTTTCCTAGTTAGAGAGCTCAGAGACACAGGCTCTCCCTGGGTTATTTTCATAAGTGATTGCAAAGTTGCAATTATCTTAAAATTTACAATGTGATTACTAAAAGCAAATAAAATTAAAACAATTTAAAAAAAGAAAGAAAATGAATAAATAAAATATTTTTTTTTAAAAAAAAGAAGTGGATCTACAATTATTTGTAAGAAAGCCTCAGATGGGCGCCAAACCTGCTTCTGATGCAAAACCCACGCGTCTCCAAAGGGTCACGGCAACGTGATAAGACTGAGTTGTCTAAACTCAAAGCCTTTCCCTGGACTTCCGCTTCCGGCAGCGGAGGCTGCAGCCTCGCTCTGGTCCCTGGAGCCGTGTGTCTCCTCCTCAGCCGCCGCCATATTGTCTGTGTGAGGCGAGGGGAGAGGCGCTGCCGCCGATTCCACCACAGTTTGAAGAAAACAGGTCTGAAACCAGGTCTTACCCCCAACTGCCTCTGAACACGGTGACTGCCAGATCTTCAGACATCAAGTTCAGCTTTGCCCGCCAACCTGTCCAACATGGCGGGACCCCTGCCAAGCAGGGCCAGAGTTCACACAGATGTCAATAGTCACAGACCCCGAGAGTACTGGGATTATGAGTCCCATGTGGTGGAATGGGGAAATCAAGATGACTACCAGCTTGTTCGAAAATTAGGCAGGGGTAAGTACAGCGAAGTCTTTGAAGCCATTAACATCACGAATAATGAAAAAGTTGTTGTCAAAATTCTCAAGTCCGTAAAAAAGAAGAAAATTAAGCGCGAAATAAAGATTTTGGAGAATTTAAGAGGCGGTCCCAACATCATCACACTGGCAGACATTGTAAAAGACCCTGTTTCAAGAACCCCTGCCTTGGTTTTTGAACATGTCAACAACACAGACTTCAAGCAATTGTACCAGACACTAACAGACTATGATATTCGGTTTTACATGTATGAAATTCTGAAGGCCCTGGACTATTGTCACAGCATGGGGATTATGCATAGAGATGTGAAGCCCCATAATGTCATGATTGATCATGAGCACAGAAAGCTGCGGCTTATAGACTGGGGTTTAGCTGAGTTTTATCATCCTGGCCAAGAATATAATGTCCAAGTTGCTTCCCGATACTTCAAAGGTCCTGAACTACTTGTAGACTATCAGATGTATGATTATAGTTTGGATATGTGGTGCTTGGGTTGCATGTTGGCGAGTATGATTTTCCAGAAAGAGCCATTTTTCCATGGACATGACAATTACGATCAGTTGGTGAGGATAGCCAAGGTTCTGGGGACAGAAGACTTCTATGACTATATTGACAAGTACAACATGGAATTAGACCCGCGTCTCAATGATATTTTGGGCAGACACTCTCGTAAGCGATGGGAACGCTTTGTCCACAGTGAAAATCAGCACCTTGTCAGCCCTGAGGCCTTGGATTTTCTAGACAAACTGCTGAGATATGACCACCAGTCACGACTCACTGCAAGAGAGGCCATGGAACACCCCTATTTCTACACTGTTGCGAAGGACCAGGCTCGAATGGGTTCATCTAGCATGCCAGAGGGCAGTACACCTGTCAGCAACGCCAATATGATGTCAGGGATTTCTTCAGTGCCAACCCCTTCGCCCCTTGGACCTCTGGCAGGTTCACCAGTGATTGCAGCTGCCAACCCCCTTGGGATGCCTGTTCCAGCTACCGCTGGCGCTCCAGAGTAATAGCCCCATCTGTCTCCTGATGCCTGAGCAGAGGTGGGGAAGTCCACCACCTCCTTGATGCAACTTGCACACCTGGTGGGGAGAGGTGGAAACACTTCAGAAGCACCGTGTCTGAACAGTTGCTTGTGGATGTATAGTAGTTGAGTCATAAAAAAAATTATCATGGGCTGACTTTCCTTTTTCTTTTCTTTTTCTTTTTTTAAGTCGAACTTTTCATAACTCAGGGGAGTCCCTGAAAAATTACCTGCAGGTGGAATACTTCACGGACAAATTTTTTTCTCCCCTTCCAAATTCAGTTCGTCATCACTAAAGAACGAAGATAAACTAGCCTCAATCCCAGCTGCTACATTTGGGTGGAGATTTCTTCCCCTTCCATCATTGCTCCCATATTGCTACACTTTGGGGGGGGTTATATCTCATGATCTTCTCCAGAGATTATAAAAATGTAGCTTCTCAAAGGAGGGGCATGAGGTAGGGAGGACCCAGTCTATCCAGAACATTGTATTACTAGTCCCTACATCACTTTGCTCCAGGATTGCTTCAGTGGGGTTATACAGGCTCTAGTGGAAGTGTGTCTTAGTTACGTCAAGATGTTGAAAGTCTAGCCAAAGTGCAGGCAGATCATAAAAATTTTTGTTTTCCATGAATCATGTCTTACCCAATGCTAAACCATTTAGTTTAATTTTAGTTTAAAATTGTAATACTTTTTCTCCATGACTTCTACCTTATCTTTCCCCTTTTCTTCCCTTTCTCCTGACTTGCTGTGCTCCATAGCTGATAGGAGAAGGGAAGCAAAATCTTTCCGTTTTCTTTGACTTGGCCATTTTGAAGTCAGTTACTGGGATAATTTATTGCTTTTTACAAAAGATACATAGTCTATATAGGCTTCATGCTAGCAACTCTTTTAAGAGCTAACAGGTGATGTGGCCACACTGGGTTTCATTTTAAGCTTTGTATCTTTTCCTCCTAACCTTCCCCCCTTCCTTACATGCCATCCAGTGAGAAGACCTGCTTCTCAGACTTGTATATGAGAGGCTGGAACAGAGCCACTATCTCCAGTGAAAGAGAAATGGTAGACCTGTCACTGTCGGAAACAATCGCCTCTCTTGTTACAGCCCTGCCATCCCTCGCTATGTGTGTATATATATAATACTTTGTCCTTCATATGTGAAAGATCCTGTGTTGGAATTCATTGGTGTAAATAAACGTTTGGTTTTATTTATCAAAAAAAAAAAACTTTCCCTGCTTATCTTACAGCAGTTTTTTCCTTTCCTCAACAGCTACTCACGTCCCCAAAGGTCACACCACCCAGGACTCAGAAATCCACCTGTCCCTCAAGAGGTGCAACAAGTGAAAGCCTTAAAGGAAACTTCATTTTCAAAAACTATCCTTCCCATCAGTCTGCTGTCATATCTGAAATAAATGATTTGTGATAAAAATTCTTCCCTTAGACAATATATACACTTCCACTCTGTTTTGTGATTGATAAGACTGGCCAATATTAATGTGTCTAAATATTTATGACTTGACCTTTACTTTTTACAGACATTCAAAACTTAGCTTAACTTATAAATAAAATGGTCACACTAAGTTTTAAAATATAAATAAACATGTTAAAATTTTAATTAAAGATATACTTATTATTTCTTATTTCTTATTAACAGACAAGAGAATAAAAGCAAAAAATAGAATTTCAGTATACCTCATAATCTTTTGAATTTCATCTCTTCTACAAGGATGTGTTCAGTTCCTCCTGTGAGCAGGATAGTGCAACATACAGAGGGAATAAAATCGAGACTTCAGATTTTTCAAATTTTATTACATGGTCTTAATAATTTGCCTAAAATGCAAAATTATTAATAATGTAATGTTAAAAATGCAAAGTAGTGAGTCTACAAGGGCAAAATCATTTGATACAGAGTGTCTATAACAGCTGGGAGAATGACAAATAAAGGAATGATTACCGTAGAATTAATGAGCTGTCAAGCCATTGTTCTGGGAAAGATTTTGAGCAAGTTAAATTTTAAATTGAGTCCAGAGGGAGGTAGCCTATCAGAACCTTGCTCTTGGGTAATGCCTTTCTGCTCACCTGGTTCTCAGTGAAGGTCCCTATTGTTCATGTATGACTTGGCATGTGCTATCAATGTGCTAGGCACTGGACATCCACTAAGTAAAAAGCCTGTAGAAGAGGTGTGCTTCTAAATTCAAAGTGATACCTGTGGGGAAATGGTGTTAGTTAAGTAGCAGAGTTGGGGATCCCAGACTTCACTACTCATCATTGCAACTATCCACAGAAGAGAGCAGCGTGGTGAACCCCTCCTCCACCCCACCCCCGGCACACGTGTGCGCTCACACACACACACTAGCCTCCAGTAGTAAATCAGTATGAGTCACCTGCATGGCCCACAGAATGTAATAAAAACTGTACACGGCATTTTCATTTTGGTGATGCTGTTTCTTTTTCTCCACAAGTCACTATGGTATCACACCAAGAACAGTCCCCAAGGACCAGAGTTTCTACAGAGGGAAAAGAAAACTCGAGTTGTTCACCCAGCTTCCCTAGCATTCAAGACTCCCCGGGAGCCCTACTCCCACCTCAACTCTAAGGAGCAGAGGAGTAAGTGGCCTGTAAATGGATTGACAATCTGGAGTCAGGTGGAAATAAAGCAGAGACAGAACCCATAGCTCCAAGCATGCAAACCTTAGGTGTAGCTACCTGGTCAGAGATAACAGTGGACAGCACAACCCCCTTGCAGAGCTGAGCTTAGTCACTTCCAGGAATTACAGAAGCTCCCTAGACAGCCAGCATCCAGGTCTAGTCTCAAACCCTTCCCTGGGGAAGAAAGCCACCTTCATGTTGAGTTATGTGAAGAGCAGGATTTAGCTGCACCAGACATGAGAGTTTTACAGGAACCTCAAAGCTTAACCCCAGACCCCGCCTAGGGAGGGAGATGACCATCACAGTGAACTTCCACAAAGAACAGAGACTCAATCTGACATTTTCTGGAGTTAAAACAGTGCTCAATTAAGCCTTAATACCCACTCACCCCCAGGACTCATAAACAGGGAGGCAAACTTAAACCATGAACTTCTGCTGAGTAGGACAGTTCCGATCCATCTCAGTCAGTGACTACACTTAACTTTGGGGCCCCACGTACGTTTGAATGGTGGTACTCCTGTGCAGGGAATATACCCTGGCATCAACTTGATCTGAGACAATTGTCGTACCTTTCAGCAGCTCAGGCTTATCATGGGGCCCAGCCAACTGCACAGAGGAACTCAGAGTAGGGGCAGCAGTCCAGCTATCTAGAGAACCCAAAGTAAAATCTGCCTGTCCAGGGTTATCACCCACTGGCCTCTGAGGATCAGAGGCTCAGCTAGTGAAGGTGCATTTAGAACTCCTGTAAAAGTGAGGAACGGGGATGGGGAGATAGATAAGTAGTTCAAGGAACTTGTTTTCAAAGCTCGTCAGCCAGGGTTCAATTCCCAAGCCAGACAAAAGGTGAAAAAAGTGAGGAGAGTGTGTAGTGTTTGTTTGCAGAAGCAAGAAGTCCTGGCACACACACACACACACACACACACACACACACACACACACACACATATATATATATAAAATTTTAAAAATAAATAAGTATTTTAAAGCTCTGGAAAGTGGCTATCTTCTCAAATGCACAGGTACCAGCACAAGAAAGGATTAGAATGACTTGGGAAATCATGATACCTCAAAAAAAAAAAAAAAAAAGCTCCTGCAGTAGACCCTTCAAAATGGGAGATCTGTGGAATGACACAGAGCTCCAAAGCATCCTGTTAAAGATGGTTATTTAACCATAGGAACATTAAAATCAAATTAAGTTTTGAAAGCAATACATAAACAATATAAGAAGCTTAACAAAGAAACAGAAATGATTTGTCTGGGGAGATGGTTCAGCAGTTAAGCATGCTCACCATGCATAAGACCATCTGAAATGGATGCCCCAGCTCCCACATCAACAGCTGGGTGTGACCATTCATGCTGGTAACCCCAGTTCTCAGAGAAAATTGCTGGTCCAGGTTCAGAGACACCTTCTCGGGGGAGTATGGGAATGAGTCATGGAGGAAGACCGCCTACACTCTGAAATGCACACACATGGGGCACATGAATCTGCACACACACACATATACCACACCACACATAACATACACACATGAAAAGAGAAATATTTAAAATATATATAAATCCTAAAGAAGGAAACAATGACTAAAATAAAATGCAGTAGAAAATGTCAACTCTCTCAAGCTATAGAAAACAAAAATAGTAAACTTGAAGACAGAACATTTGAAATTATTCAAATAGCCAAAAAAGAATTAAAAATGATGAAGGAAGTCTATGGAAATCAGAGACCCATGAAGAGACCTAAAATATACATAAAAGAAATTCAAAGAAAAGCCAAGCATATTAAACATACCTGCAATCCCTCCCTAAACTAGAGACAGAGGCAGAAGGATGATGCATTTGAGGCTAGCCTAAGGCTACACAGAAAGTCTCAAAAATAAAAGGGAAAGAAATTCAAGAAGAAAAAAAGAGAAGGGCCAGAAAGCATGTGTTAAGAATCAGTGACTCAAAACTATCCAAATATGGGGAAAGATACCAACATCCAGATGCAGGAAGTTCAGAAGTCTTCAATCAAATTCATCCCCAAAACTATTCACCAAAGCAGAAATTCTTTAAGCTGAAACCAAAGGCTTCGAATTTTACAGAAAAGTTACAAATGCACAAAATTCTATGGTCAGAATAGTCTAGAACTATAATTCTAGAGCTGTGATGCTGGTGTATAAAGCAATTGTATTCCTAGTATGAAAACTGAAAGATAGGCCTACCCACAACATCTATAGCTAAAAGAATTTGTCAAAGATACATATAACAAAATGATATTATTATGATATTATGATATTAAAATTATGATATTAAAAACCTAAAATTTAAGAGACAATGTAAGTATGAAATTACTGTATTCAATGAGTTGTTATAAGCTTGAAATAGACTATTAATAAGAGAAGATCTAAGTAAGCCTAATGGTAAAAGAAAAACAGGAATGAGTCAAAGCACACCACCAAAAAAAAATCAAATCATAAAGAAAAACAGTGAAAAGAAGAAAAGGAAAAGTGTGTGCCACACAAACAGAAAGCAATAAACTAATGTCAATAATAAATGCTTATCTATCAATAATTCTGAATGCAAATGATTAACTTCTTCAATACAAAGATATAAAATGACTAAATAAATTATGTTTAAGTCCCAACTATATGCTCTCCACAAAAGACTCACATCCCTTTTAACAAGACACATATACTGAAAGTGAAGGAATTAAAAATATATTTTATAAAAATGGTAAGCAAGGGCTGGAGAAATGGCTCAGCAGTTAAGGTATTTGCCTACAAATCAGAAGGACCCAAGTTCAATTCCCCAGTACCCACATAAGGCCAGATGCACAGGGTGGTGCATGTATCTGGAGTTTGCAGAGGCTGGAGGCCCTGGTGCTCTCTCTCTCTCTCTCTCTCTCTCTCTCTCTCTCTCTCTCTCTCTCTCTCTCTCTCTCTCTCTCTCTCTCTCTCTCTCTCTTCCTCTCTCTTACTTTCTCTCAAATAAATAAAATGTTTTTTTAAATGGTAAGCAAAAGAGAATAAGAAAGCTAGTCCTTGGCATGCTGTATTACTGCTTCCATTTGTCTTGAGATATTTTTAAATTTTCCTTTTAACTTTTTCATGAATCCATGGGTTGTTTAGGAGGATATTGCTTAATTTCTATGTGTTTGTAAATGTGCTTCAATTTCCTCTGAAAAAAAAATTCTGTACCATTTCAGTCAGGAAAGACATTTGATTTCAATATCACTAACACTCATCTTGTAGCCTACCATATGATCTTTTCTGGATAATATTCAATGTACACCTGAGAGGAATGTGAGTTCTCTGACCGATGGATGGAGTTCTGCAAATGTCTCTTGGTTACTTGGTCTAAAGTATGATTCCAATCCAATGTTTCCTCATAGTTCTATTTTCATTTTGGGGATGTGGGTGTGTGTGCTCATATGCATGTGATCGTGCATGCATGCACAAATGTGAGGGCCAGAGTTTGACACAAGCTGTCCTCCTCAGTCACTCTCCACTTCATGTACTTTATCAGCTTGCCAGCCAGCTTGCCCCAGGAACCACCTCCACAGTGCTACCACACCCACCCAACATTTACATGGGTCCTGAGGACCCAAATTCTGAGCTCCATGCTTGTGTGAAAAGTACTTTATCCACTGAGCCATCTCCCCAACCCTCGTCATGAATTTCTATCTACATGGTTCAACCATTGGTGAAAGTGGAGTATTAAAGTCCCTCGCTTGATTAGAGGAACTTCTACTAGGGAAACTTAAAACTCTCCAAACTTCTGGGAAGCAGTGACAGGGGAGTATTCAGTATTGAAAGACATCTGTATTATACCCTCCAAAGCTCAGGGACCACTGCAGAAGAGGTAGTGGAAAGAATTAAGAGCCCAAGGAAAATGAGCAGTGATTAGGAATACTTTCCTGTCTTCCAGAGACACAGTGGTCATTGCATTCATGACATCACAGTGGCTGATGCCACATACACAAAACCTGCATAATTTGAGGACAAAAAAAAATGATGACATGCAAACTGAAGAGGGACTTGTTGGAAAGAAGGGGCTTAATGGAAGGGAGGATGTGGGAGAGAGGACAAAGGTGGGTGGAAGCAGGATATTTTGATAAGGGTACTGTATTAGTCAGGGTTCTCTAGAGGAAACAGAGTTGATAAAATGGATTGTAGTAAAAGGGAATTTATTGGGGTAGCTTATGACAGTTCAACAATAGCAGTCTGCAGGCCCACAGGTGAAGAAACCAGTAGCTGTTCAGTCCACGTGGCTGGAGGCCTCAGCAGTCCCAATCCAGCCCAGAAGGCTTGATGGCTCCCTTGGGAGGGACTGCTCTTCAAGTCCACGATGTGAGGTCAAGGAAACTGTGTTCCAATGTCCAGGAAGGATAAGATAGCAGGAAGGGTAGGAGAGCAGGAT
The DNA here is from genome assembly GCA_004024765.1 of Zapus hudsonius. NCBI lineage: Eukaryota > Metazoa > Chordata > Mammalia > Rodentia > Dipodidae > Zapus > Zapus hudsonius. The sequence continues at coordinate 10,174 of PVHP010017858.1, read as the reverse complement.
ACAAGGGCAAGTCACGAACAAGCACCAGCAGCCAACAAGCAGGAAGGCCAGGAGAGAAATTCTTCCCCTTTATATAGCCTTAGGGTGAGGTCTTACAACCCTTCCCCAGACTTAATGGCTTCCTGAGTCTCTGGAATTTCCTTCCTGCACTGCCCACACAGGAAAGGATGTTTACTTCTAGCTCTTTTGAGCTTCCTTACATCCTGCCCCCTACTGAGAGGCTGCCTTCCTGTGAACATCCTCAGAGACCCACCCAAGATGATTAAAAAGATCAAGTTGACAACAAAACCTAACCATCACAGGTACAATGTGTGAAGATTGTCTATACAAAGTTCAAATAAATATATCAGTAAAGTTCCTTGATGTCATTGTATAGCAATTAGTCTGCCCCTGCAGATCATTCAATATTTGTTTTGTAGTTAGGCATGGTAGCACACACCAGCACTTAGGAGATAGAAGCAGGAGGATCAGGAGTTCAAGGTCATCCCCAGCTACTTATCAAGTACAAAGCCAGCCTGCAGTATATGAGACTATGTGCCCCAATAAATAAATAAATAAAGACTATGTTTAGATGTTCCAATGTCAGATGTATACAAACAAGTATACAAATCCCTACATCAAAAAAGGAAGATCTCTACCCCATGGACTGGTCCAGCAATCCCACTGAGGAAGACCCCAGCGGGTTGAGGATAAGAAGGAGGGAAATGGGGGTACCACCACAAGACTTGCTCATACAAAGTATCTAATTATTAACAATAAATAATTTTTTTTTAAACTTGCTTAAAGCTGAAGAGATGGCTCAGCTGTTAGGGCACTTGCTTGCAAAGCCTAACAACCTGGGTTCAGTTCCCCACTACCCATGTAAAGCCAGAAGCACAAAGTAGGGCATGCACCTAGAGTTTGTTTCCAGCAACTGGAGGCCCTAGAATGCCCATTCTCTACCTTTCTGTCTTTCTTCTATCTCTACCTGCTTGTGAATAAATAAATAAAATAATAAAAATTAATTTTTTTAAAAGAACAACTTGGACCTGGATGTTGTTATCTCTGTTATGAAAAAGGAAATTGTAGTCTAAGCAAAGGGAATTAATGACCATATATTATATATATGCAGCAAAAAATCAATAAAATTTAAGTTAAAAAAGATCTCAAATAAGTATGTCTCAATCAACAGAAAAAGGAAAACAAAGCCAAATGTCAACAGAAGGAAATACACAATGAGATCAAAACAGAAATAAGTGAAACAAAAACTAGAAAAACAAAGCAAGTGGTTAGTAAAACTCAGCTCGACTGAAAAAAATGTGAGTTAAATAAAACTAGAAATAAAGGAGGAAGCAAAATAAAACTGTATATGCATTTATTAAAAACCTACAATAGAATTACTATATGATCTAGCAACCTTATATCTGGGTATTTACCTAAAAGTTCTGAAATAAGTATGACCAATACCTGCAGCCCGGCACTCACAGCATCACAATAAACACAGCCAAGTGATGCCATTGGGCTAAGTGTCAGGAATGAACAAAGATAGTAGATCTCTCTTTCTCTCTCTCTCTCTCTCTCTCTCTCTCTCTCTATCTCTCTCTATCTCACACACACACACATACACACACATACACATGGAAATACAGCTCAGCATGTAAAAAGAAAGATGTTCTATTTGTGACAACATGGATGAGCCTTGAGGACAGTATGTGAAGTAAAACAAACCATGCATAGAAAGACAAATATTGCACGGCCATGTGGAATCAAAAACAAGAAATTCACAAGCATAAAATGAAATGGTGGTTACTAGAAGCTGGGAATGTCAGGAAATAAGGAGATGATGGTCAAAAGACTTACGCTTCAAAGAACCTGGAAAGATAATGACTTTTTCCCCATTAAGATTATTGTATAGAATAAAGACTGTTTCCATAGAGGTTGCTCATACAGTATTCTAAAAAATTTTTAAAGAAAGAAAAGATTTATTGTATAGCATAGAGAATATATAGGTGATATTAATATGAATATTTTATAATGTGTAAATGGATATTTAAATAATATGTAGCATATTTCAAAGTCACTAACAGTAAAGCTCTAATGTGTTCACTACAAAGAAAAGAACTTGAAGTAATGAATATTTAAGTCCTTTGATTTCATTGTTGCATTCTAAGTCACAGCATCACTTCGTAGCACACAAATACATACAAAAATTAAAATTGAAGAAATTACAAAGTGATAAGGGTGGTTAACAGAGGAATCAGGTCACATGAGGAAAAAATGGTTCTCCTGCAAGTTGGAGATGCTTGAAAAGGCAGAAGCCCATTTTAGTCCAATCTGGGAAAGACAACGAGGCAAGGCTTGAAGGTAAAAAGGATCATGGGACTTAGAAGGAGCAGTGAGGAGCTGTGTGCTTGGAGCTTCTGGCTGAGCCCAAAGGAAGAGAAAGCCCAGAGAAGTGTCTGAAAAGGTCCTGGGACCATGAAAGATCTGCAGAAAAGCCAATCAAGGCCAGAATGCAAAGGTGATTTTCAAATCTATTTCTTCCTCAGCACTAATGCACTTCAAGAATAATAGCTATTTGGTTTATTTTGTTGTAGAATTTATCCACTTTTTTTTCCCTCAGCATTATTCTCTTTGGTCTGCAGGGAACTAAGAAGGAAAAGAAAGCATCAGATATTCACATTTGGTAGTTTGGTATCATTCTAAAATTAATCTTTGCAAGGGCAAAAGAGTACATGCATAAGTACTTTACGTTAAGTATTAGCTTGTATACTAATTTCAAATCTTGAATAGGGTGATCTTTATTATTCAGGAAAGACTAATGTATAATATTGGATAAAGGCTGCATTTATTAGTGAGCACTTCGCTTAATCAGCCTCGTAGTCACTCGTGACCTGACAAGTGCTTATGAATTATGGCATTGCTTTTGGCAAAACTATTTATCTGTGTGACACGATGTGTCACTTTTGAACTTCAGCTTGACATCCATAAAATTACATTTTCATCAAACTGAAAGATCAAGCTTTCTGTGCTGACTCACTTGGGTCAACATTTTGCAAATGCCTAGATTTACCACTTGAACCATAAACCCTTTGTGAATAATTTTGGGCACTGATGTTTGATAGCCTGGGGCCCAGATCATAATTTCTGAGCAGAAGAAGAGGTGTCGATTCGAAATGCATTTCTTTTCTGCATACAGGATGACTTACTCCAAAGTGTATTCTCATCAAGTCGTTTGAAAAATCACTGGGTAAACACTAACTCTGTTGGGCTCCAAGGCCAGTAAACAGCATCAGAGGAGCACCCTGTAGTTCTTAGGGACTGAAAAGACACCATCCATTGTCAGATTTATCACTGGTATAAAAGATACTTATTACAATTTGGGTATTTCCTTCTTTAAACCCAACCTAAATTTAGGTTCTTTTTAAATGAGCAATGAGAGAGAGATTTTTAGGTCAGATCTAAAAGTCAGTCAAGGTTATTTGGTCCTTAAATCTCAGCTCCAACTAGCTTTTTACCACATCCACGTTACAGCTCTTGGCTTAGCCATCTGTGAGTTGATTCCTTTTTAAAACAACAAGTAAATGTGGGCCTTTCATCCCAGTAAACACACGTACAGTTTAGCCCTCAGATAAATAGCTGCTTGAGGAAATGATCCGATGCCCCTTTGAAGATCTTTGGACAGAAGTGATTGGCTGTGATAAGCTCAGTTGTAACTAAATTCTCCGACTGAGGATTAGTGAATGAATCTGGATGCTTGCTCATCCTGACTAACCATGCTAACATGTAACCCAGCACCACTTGGAACACATTTTTCACAGTAATTTTTCAAGGATAATAAATGTTGTTTGGCGCAATAATGAAATCTTTGTCCTCTGACAAATCATATATATTTACTTAAGAACCACTTGTTAGCTCCAAATTGTTCCCAAGGAAATGTGAGGAAAGTATCAGATATTGTCAATATTTGATTTTACTAAGGGCTCCTGGAACCTATGGGGACAGAAGTTCCCTGGAATGTTTGAGACAGATCTTTGTGAAGTGTACAGTCCTGGGAAGTACTTTAAATGAGAATGTCATTAACAGTGTTAACAGTAAAAGTGAAAGTGAAGGTGCCTGGGTTTTAGAGACACAAGAACCACTCTGATCTTAAGTCCGATGATTCTAAATTCTTGAGAGAATGTTAGTGCCAAGGATTCAGCACTTACAAGAATCTCTCATTAACAGCAACGTTGTAAACTGGGTTGGGTAATATTGGTGCAAACCTTGCAGAATCTCAAATGTTAAGAAGCCAAGCTTCTAAGTTAGATGGTTGAAGAAAGGCTGCATCACTGATGATGCAACAGAAAGTTCATTTGGCCTCCATTAAATAGTAAAGCACATTTTTTTAAGCTCACTTAAGTGAAAAGTCCAGAGCTCAAGAGGGGCGAAGGCTAGGGCTTGGCATACAGTGGCTCAACTATATCACATGACACCCTATTTCTTTCTGTCTCTCCTCTATGCCTCTCACAGAGCCAGCTTTATCCTCACCCTGGCTCCCTCATCATCCCAAGTAACTCCCAGCGCTACCTGCTTCCTTATTCTAAGCACAACTTTCTTACCACTCACAGAGCACCAGGTACAACCCCCTTCCAGAAGATTACAGAAACATCTAGTTGTGACTCCTTTGCCAATGTGAGCAGGAACCAAGGCAGCATCTTGTCCAGTTACACTTTGGGTCTAACAATAGGAATGCTTCTTTCTAGCAACCTGCTGAAGCCCTTCATTGAGTGATCCTGTCCACCAGTCTGCTGTCATATCTGAAATAAGTGATTTGTGACCAAAAATTCTTCCCATAGACAACATACACACTTCCTTGGGCAAATTTGAAATAGACCGCACAGGTACAGGAACAGAATACCTAACAGACGTCCTCACTAGCTGTGGCTTCCTGAGAGAAGTGTCTGCTTCTGCTCGGCAGAGACTTGTACCAGTATGGGCCTGAAAGACTTCAGGCAGCAGGCTTCATGGGGCCTCACCCTTCCCCTCCCTCCAGGAATCTCTTCCTAGCTCTTGTTGGCACTAACTTCAGCTGGATTTTCAACCATGCTAGCCTTCTGATGGCTAGATCCCTTTTTTTAACTTTTAATTGACAACCTCCATACATATTCACAATGTACTCTGATCTTAATCCCCTCCAACCACCCTTCTTGGTCCCCTGTGCCCTGTACCCCCTCCACTGAACCTCTTCTTCTTCCCAACAAGTCCTTCTGTTTTGATGTTACATTTTTCTCTCCTATTATGCAGGTTTGGTGTAGGCACTGTGAGAGTAATGAATACAACAGCCACTTTGTCTCCAGAAGACAATATTGTAAGCACTGCTCCTTTCCTTTGGCTCTTGCTTTCTTTCCACCACCTCTTCTCCAACGGTCCCTGGGCCTTAAAGGGTGTAACAGTGATGTCTCACTTACTTACTGTCACCTCTCAGCATTTCGATGAGTTTTGAGTCTTCCCGGTGGTCACCAAGATGGCTAGGTCTTGAATTGCTCTGAAAAACAGACCACTATATAAAAGGTCTCTCTTCACAAGTGGTGGGATATCTTTTGTCTCTTTCTCTTTTCAGTTTCAGGCTTGCAAGCTGACTAAAGCTTACAAGTAGTCAAAATCCTCCAAGATATTCAGTATTTTTTAACATAATGTTGCTGCAAAGAAGACACCTAACCACCAAACTACAGTACACCAAAGAAATAACAAAACATACATTTTCTTGAATTGTAAGATGTATCGCTGCCCTGAGTACAGTCAATTCTATGGTTTGGAGTATATGTATTTAAAATACTCCCAATAACAATGCAAACAACAGAAATAGTCTGACCATTCTAAATAAAAAGGGAATTTGTTGTACAGCTCCTGAGGGTCCATAAGACAACTAGCTAGAGGACTAGGCTTGGAAAATACCATAATAATTAGGATGCAGTCTGCCTCTTTCACAGGGGCTAAGCAACAGTAACTTCAACAAGCTAGAATTACTTCTCATGTGCTTGGGGAGAGAAGGGAACAGGGAAGGTGGGCTCCTTCTCACTATTTTCCCACCTCTAAGATGTCTTAATGGTCTCATCAGTATTGCACTGAGGCTTCAGCCCATGGAAAGGACAGAGAAAGTAAAGAGTAAGCATCTTTCTATTCAAAATGTTACCCAAAAGTTACCAGCATTCACACTTACTACTGACTAACCAAATTTAGTGAGATGACTATAAAAGCTAGAAAAGCCTAGTCTTCAGTCAGGCTTCAAGATGCCATGTGAACAGTTGTGGTGTAGGGGTCTATTTCTCAAAAGGAGAATAGATATCGGAGAACCTGCCACAGTAACCAAGGAAGCTCTGGAGAGCCAAGAAGCAGGAGAAATGGAATCTTTGAGCAAGAACATGCGGCTCGGCACACTGCCATCATTAACTTAAATTCTACTTGCCCTTTTGTCTTTTAGTCACTCACTTGAGGACCAAGGACACAGATCTGATTGTCTAAGACTAAAGCATGTGCTCATGCCTTTGGAATCGAAAAGGGGTAACATTGAAATACCACTACTTACCAAAACTACAACTAATGAGGCCTTCCCCAAGAACAGGAAGGGAGCTAAGAATTTGTTGACCCAATAAAAATGCCTATCTGTAGTACAGATGAGGATAAAATTTCTCTTAACAATTTATATCATCCTGTCATTTCGCTTCAACTGTGTGAATCTTGCCGGGCATGCTGGCACACACCTTTAATCCCAGCACTCGGAAGACAGAAGTAGGAGGAAAGCTGGGGTTTCAAGACGAGCCTGGGACTGCAGAGTGAGTTCCAGATCAGCCTGGGCTAGAGTGAGATTTTACCTTGGGGAAAGAAAAAACAAGTGTGAATCTTGGAGTGGTCGTGACCCAGATTCATGGCTTGTTGGCCATTAACAAGTGGAAAATTGTCATGTTACACACACCATCAGGAATTCTCTCTCAAAATTGTTGCTTAAAACCTTTTGGTTAGTGAAGAGAATGGCTGGCAGGTCCCTGCAGAATGGCTCTGGTTGTTACTTTGGAGACTGTATGCAGGTGTGCTGATCCTGCCCATTACCCATTAACAGGCCTCTGGCAAGTGAATAGCACTCTGGGGCGACAGAGAAACGACAGGCCAAGCCACATGGCTGGCTAGGTGTTTTCAGTCTTTAGGGTGATCTACAATTCTGAAGTTGTTTCATATTCACGATGATAACAACAACAGCAACAACAAAGGCAGGAATGCTTTAAATGTCCTCTTGAGTCTCCTCCAATTGTGAGGAATAGAATGTCAGAGCTGGATGGAGCCAAAGACCTAGAGGCAACAAGATAAGACAATTTTAGCATAGAGATAGTAGATGGGATGACCAAGTGATAGTTGATCAGATCAATCAGTAGCATGGATGATCTTGGGGCACCACCCAGCTCAGGCAAGAAAGAACCTTACTCCCATAATAATGTTGGAAGAAGGCCACAGCTGCCTCCCTCGATGTGGCTACTACTGATAAAGTGACCTTCGCAGCTTTTAACAAAACCATTTGCTTTGTTGACATGATTAAAGTTTGTGTCTTTGTTCATATTTTTCCATCCTATTTCAGGGAATGGATTATTAATTTTTTTTGGAATATGACACAAGAAAAATCTTACTGGAGAGATGTAGTTGTTGCCAGGAATAAATACATAAATACTCCTCCCTTAGATATTTCATTATTTCATGAATTAATAGAGCTGTGAATTTGGTAGAAGCTCCTTGTTTGACTTCTAGGAGTTCTTTCTTCACTAACCAACACTTCTTATGAGTAGGAAGCATACTTTATAAAGGCAGAGTTTATAGAAAGTAAGGCCACTGTCATAGATCTACTTGCATCAGAATTACTTTCCTGAGGAAGGGAGTATTGTCATTTTGGGTGAGGCAACTGTCTATTATACATGGCTATTCTATGCATTTTGCAATATTTAATTAATATTTTGGGCCTCCAGGCACTATGCTAGTGGCACCTCATTACAATATACATTATAGCCATTCATAGTAATAATAACAAAGATTGTCACTCATTTTCAAGAGTCCCCTGAAGGGATAGCACTGTCATTACTTCAGAACAAATGGTTTTTAATCTATTTGGGACACAAATGCTCAGCAGAGGAACAATCAGCAGAGACCGACAAGCATAGTATGCATTAAATGTCATGAATGAATGAATGAATGAATGAATGAATGAATGAATGAATGAAGATGGGTCAACTGGGCCTTGCAGCATGGTTCTATATGGAATCCTAATGGAAAATTTGGAGAGTAGTGAGCAGCCTACATGGATTGACAAAATTTTACCTCTAATGTCTGCCCCCAAATGACCAGCAACCCACAAGGAGCCAGTGAGAGTGACCAGGTAGCTTCCCTAAGAAGGTTATGTTTCTTTGGGAGCAGGAATGATGAGCCTTGGGCTCTTGAGTACCCAGGTAAACAAAGGCACAGGAGAGAACCAGCGTTGTTCTTTCCCATCACTTTATATCAGAGAGATTTACTTTCACTATTGGGTAAGTACTTGAATTGAGTTAAAATAAAAAAGTCCCCTTCTTATTTAAGACGAGTTTTTAAAACATTGCTCTAAATTTCTTTGTGAGTTATTGTGCTATTTTGCATGTAAAATGTAATAAATATTTATTGATGTGATACATTATGCAAAATAGAGTGGATGCTTCAGCTGCAAGGCAATAGTATATACACTTAATTATGTCCCCACCCCACAAGTTAGAAGTATACTGTAAAATGTGAGGATAATTACCAACAACAATGATTTTTTAATTTTAATCTGTATATATTTTAATGTATACCTAATTTGTGAGTAAAATGGTAGAAAATGAACTATTTTAAAAATAAAATAATTGGCCAGGCATGGTGGCACACACCTTTAATGTTTGGGAAGCAGGATCGATGTGAGTTCTAAGCCACCCTGAGACTGACTACATAATGAATTCCAGGTCAGCCTGGGCTAGAGTGAGACCCTACCTGGAAAAATAATGAATAATAAATACACACATACATACATCCACCTGGTGATTTAGAAGAAATTCGTTTTTAATGGATGTGCATAGATACAATCCTACAGTGAAATTTCTAAGCATGCTGTGGATTGGACTGTCCATATGTCCTTATACCTCAGCTATAATTTGGTCTAACCTGCCAAAAGGCTTCCCATACTCTGAATGATTGAATTTAACTTGTTGATGTGAAATTGACATTAGGAGCCTTTGGAGACATTATTTCAGTAACAAATTTGTTTAGAGATTCTTTTAACCTTATATTCAGAGAAAACATAGATGCAATGAGGAACAGAAAGGTCCACCTCTTCTCAGTCTTAGCTTTTGGATGAGCACCCTTCAAGATTTGGCTCCAACAATGAAAAGCTACCTTTTATTGAGCAGTTACCTTGGAACCATGTAACTTGCTTTCCAGTCTTTCCCTCATTTTCATCCCCCATGGTCTTTTGTCAGCAAATTCTTGACTCAGGAGGGTAAGGTCTCTGCCAATGTCACACACAGTTATAAGTGATTCAGCCAAGATTCAAGCCCTGAGCTGTTTGACGTCAAAGCCCTTGCTGGAGACAGTTGCACTCAGTCCTCCACGCAATGAGCCCTCCTGAGAGATAAATGACTCAATCAGCAGCTCTATCAGGCCATCTGGGGAGCACTGAGTGTCCTTCAGGTCACCTTAGGATGGCAGGTGCCAGAGGGACTATATGTCTTTCATTAAAGTTCACGTCAGGTGAAAGTCTTGCTTCAGAGAAGATCGAATAACTATAGCAAGCCCTCGTGGCTTGTACACGTCAGGTAGTATCTGAATGTTAAACACATTTCTTTTTAACCCTCAAAGCCCTAATCCTTGAAACTAGGCATTATTATTGCCAATCTGAATTATGGATAGTAATTTGAGAACAAGGAATTAAGCAAATCACTTGAAATGGCATAGCTGGCAGGTGAAAGCACTGGGCACCAAATACAGACAATTGCCAGCTCCAGGTCTCAGCCAGTACTCCTCCCAGAGCCGGGGATTCCACACCCCACCCCCATTGTATAAAGCAGTGCCAAGGCTTTTGAAAGTAGCTTTACTATACACCTCTTTGCCTAGTTTGAAAAGGGTGTCGTGGTACATGTCCCAGAACTCAGAAGGCTGAAGTAGGAAGATC
>PVHP010017857.1:0-33943 GCA_004024765.1 Zapus hudsonius | reverse complement strand
TTCTTCTTCTTCTTCTTCTTCTTCTTCTTCTTCTTCTTCTTCTTCTTCTTCTTCTTCTTCTTCTTCTCCTTCTCCTCCTCCTCCTCCTCCTCCTCCTCCTCCTCTTCCTCTTCCTCCTCCTCCTCCTCCTTTTCCTCCTCCTCCTCTTCTTCTTCTTCCCACAAAAGAGGTTTCTTAAAAGGAAAGCTTGAAGAAAACATGTTTATTTTTATAAAAAGTTATTTAAATTTCGACTGGAGACCATGCCTGTCTCTCCAAGAGGAAAGGAGAATTAAAGCAATTATCTAGCTAATTCAAGCAAAACCTCCCACCTCAGACTTACCACTAATATTTGGAAATTTTAGGGGGTCTAGAGTTATTTTTGAGCTGAAGAGCTTGGATAATCACTCAAATGTGTGGACTGAGTGACAATCCACCTAGGTTGCAGGTATACAGAAGTGAAGAAAAGACATGTTTTCAAAAGGATGGTTCCTGAACCATCTAAGATTCTAGCTCCTGTTTCTGTTATTTGAAATGCTGTCATAATGCTAGTGGTAGTCATATAAACCCTTATCTTTTAATATAAATTAACAACTGCATGGCCATGTAGACTTTGTACCTTTATGATTTTCTTTCCACAGTATGCAACCTTTTCTATCATTTTAATTTTGAGGTAGAATCTAGTTTGCACATCTTTGGTTCTTTGCTCTGAGTCCTTGGAATAAAACTGTGGCTGTTTCCTCTTTCTGTAGCCTGTACCTTCATCATCTGGCAGTGTGAACTGGATAAGCTGTAGCAGCTCAGTTGAACTGCAAGTGCAGAACATACAGCTCAAGAGAGCCAGGGTTAATTTCTTTCACACAATCTTGCCACAACAGCTTTTTTCCCCTCTTCATCCAATTAGGAGCCAACCTGTGAGCCCTCTCCTAAGAGACCCAGGGGAAGACCTAAAGGCAGCAAAAACAAGAGTCCCTCTAAAGCAGCCCAAAAGGTGAGAATTCTCATGTCAAACTCTCCTAACTTTATCAATGACTACAGACAATTAATGTAATTTTCCCATTCTAAATTCGTACCTATGAATTTGTCCCAGATGAGTAACCCAAGACTCGTTTCCTATATTTAACATTAGTTGGATGGGTGTTAACCTTTCTTCTAGGTTAAGGCTCATCATAAAAGGTTCCTGAAGATATAAAGCTTTAAAAAAAAAAACAGAAGATCACCAAATAATATGAAATTTAAAGTGAATGTGAATCTTAAATTGAGGGTGGGATGGGAATGGACAGTGGTATACTTATACCCATTTTGAAATAGTTCAAAACAAATCAAAGATATAGACTTTGGTGGTGAAGTTATTACAACTTCCTCTGAAAAGTAATAGATATTAATTTACTCTGCTTATTTATGTGACTATTGCAAATCAAATCCTCCTCTTAAAGTTCTAAGTACTCTGTCATATAGGTGATAATGTTTTAAAAAATCCAATTATGGGATACTAGAGAAAATTTCATGAATTTTACAGTTGTAAATGTTATGATAAATTAGATCATTCACTTTATTATAAACCTGTAAGATAGTATATCATAAACACAAAAAACTGTGTGATTATGTGTTACTCTGAGTTGGATAATGAAAAGTTTTAAAAACAAGTATTTGATTCATTTAATATATATTTTAAGGACTGGATAGAGGTCAGTCAGTTTTGTCATTCAGTTTTTTTCTTAACAAATTTTAAATTGCAGTTTAAAATAACTTCATGTTAGTTGTGCATGAGTTAATCAAGAGGAAAGACCTCAGAGGAAATGGCTACCTAGAACAGTGATGGTGAATATAAGCCACTTTTTTGGCCTTATAAAGAAATTGGACATAATTTGTATTTTATTGGTAAGTTTGGATAGTAGTTGAAAACAAAGGTTTGAAAATTAGAAGGAAATTTTGATATGTCTCCTCAATATATTTGAATACACAACAATTGTGTGAATGATTATATGTTCACCTTGTTGGGATTAGTGTGTGTGTGTGTGTGTGGCCACTAGCTATATTATCTGTGATGGTTTTCAGTGGTGTACATTCCCATAACTGCTAGTACAAAGTTATTTAGGAAGTAACTATCATTTCAGTCTCAAAAAGAAGATTTCTTTAATATTTAAATTTATAACTGCTTTCTAGAGTTTACACTTGTAATTTATATTTAATCAGTCAACCTTAAAGTGGCTTTATAAAAAAACCTTGTTATTAAGAGATAATATATAATCTGGTATTCTTAATATGAATAGTTTCTATCTGTTCCATTTAACTTGGTTTATAAATCAAGTTAAAAGGACTAAATTTTTAAACAAATTCTGTGTTGTTTAAGTGTGGAATTTACTTAATTTTGCTCTCAGGTGACAGCATAGAACTAGGTAGGTAGGTAGGTAGGCAGGTAGCTAACAGTTCAACTATGATGTAATTGTTCTAAAAACATCATTATAATATTTTAAAGAACTTTCTAAAACTCACTACAATTTAAAATTTAATACAAAAAAAGAAAATGATTTATCTTCCAGCTTTTACTCTATAATGTGTTCTGTTTTCTTGTTTGAATGAGTAGATAGAAATAATTCTATCATGTTCTCTTAACTTTATGGGCTAAGCATCTCTATGAACAAGATAAAAGCAAAACACTAAAACAGCTTATCCATTTCCAAATAAGATTTGGTTTTCAGTGTGTTCATATGTTAATACAATTTCCAAAACATTAGTAGGCTTTTCCCCCCAAAGAAGACCTTTATCTGAAAATTTTCATTCTTCCAGGCACAATTATTTTATATAATACTGTTATAAAATTTTCTCCTAATAAAAATGAATAAATACATTTGCCCATTGGAGGACTATTATTTTTATGCTTCATTTGGAGAAAACAATACTTTGCAAAATAATGAATGTCTTTGATAAATCATTCATGCATGCATAAACTTAAGGCATTCTCATTTCAAATCAGCCTTCTCTAAACATGATTATCAGACATATGATTGTTTATCAACTACATATTTCATTTTAACAAAGCATATATATGTTCATTATTATTTAAATTGCAAATATTTTTAGAAAAAGTTATTCTATTTATGACATGGAAGGTAAAAATACCCTACAAGAGTGAGCTGGATAGAAGTCATCTATGACTAACAAATTGGGTATGTTTCTGCACCTTTGGACACATCATAATGAAAAAAAGACTATTATAAAAAAAGTGATAAGTATATGAGGGAAAAGAACTCTTAAAATTAGAGAAGATACAGTGTACCCTGGAGTTTAACATTTATTACTGCTTTGAGTTGTTTTTTTCCTCCTAAATATGTGCTAGGCCTCAGTAACTGGTCTTGGGGCATTTGAAAGCAAAACTGCTACTTAAAAAATTAATAGTGTAAAATTTGACAATGCATGCAGAATGTGGCAAGACCAAGTGGATGACTCACTCCTAAGTTAGCCATCACGTTCATTCAAGGGCACATTCAGTAGGAAAATTGATTTATGAAATATGCAAAACAGACACATTTATTAAAAGGCAACTTGCTATGCTTAGAAGTCTTGGAAGAAATGCTCATTATTCTTCCATCAGAACCAATTTCCCCAGATGACCATTGCCTGGAAAATCTCTTCATTCCTGAGAACTCCTCCAATCTGACTGTTTACCTAATAAAAAGACATCACCAGTTATTGTCTTCCTGAGTTAGTGATTTATCTGAGTGTGTGACTTTACCCATCTATTCCTTGTCTTTAGATTGATGTACACCTATGGCAGTTCTCTCTTAATTTCCTTTGTGTTGTGCATTGTCTTCCTCTCCTGATTGTGCTGAGTGGAAATACTTTAGATATTCCCATTGTCCATGTTTGGAGAAGAGGAAGATATATATTTTGTTTAGGGTTTTTGTTCCTTTTAAACACAAGAGAATCCAGGGGTGGTTAATCAGTCTCCTATGTCTCAAGGTCAAAAATCAAATTCATCTTTAAGTGTCAAGCCAATTCTCATTTAGATGTTTCTAGGAAGGAGTATTTTCTTCCTGTGGTTGAGTTAAATTTTAATAGAAAATGTATATAAGAAAATCATCTCAGGTATGAAATAACCCTGTTTCAAAAAGATTTGCTTAATCTTCCCAGAGAGGAAAGTACATCACGCTCTAAATCACTGGTATTCCTAGAAAAATAATTGCTTTTTTTCAGGAACTGTTACTCATACCAATCACTGATGTCTTAGGAAGAGGAAGTGGGCCTTGTAGACTCCAGACACTTTGTAGAGTGTAGCTGTGGTGTGAAGACAGGATTATCTTTAGAATATAGAAGGCCCATTGAAAAGAGTCATGAAAGGCATTGATTGTGGATTAAGTCAGAATGATGACATTGGGGGCTGTCTGTATTTTCCACAATGCCCCTGTGACAGTGTGATTCTTCTGTGTCTTAAAGGTCAGGTAAGTGGCATTGTGAGAGTCAAGACTATGTGAGTGTACAAGTGAATTCAGGCAACTGCAATAAACTGAGAAACAACTGTTCTCTCCATTACCTTAACATTTTAGGTTGCCTTACTAAAATGATTGACTTTTTTTTATCCTCACTTTGCCATGGAGGACAAAGCTTTACATAATGCATCAGTAAATTTTACCTGGAAAAGGAAATAGATTGTGATGTAAATAGAATGATTCAAATACATTGGATTATTGTATAGTAATCTGATGCCAAGGGACCCATATTCCAATTCTCTGGAAACTATCATTCCTATAAACTCTCCTCCAAAGTCCCTCATTACTTTGGCTGACCTACCTCTATTGCTCATTTTTATCTCAGGGTCTCAACAGATAGTTTTGTTAAGGAGATTAAACTCTCCAGATTGGTATTCTATTGAATTTCAGTTTGTTACTGAGATTAGATGGATGACGAAGAGCATTTTATGCCAGTTAAGTCATTCAAACCTGTCTTGTCTTGTTAGTTGACTTTCTGCAGCATCCAGAGCTCATCTTAGAAGCACATAGCTTACACAACGGGGAAACAATTTCAGTACCCTAGATACTGAAGTATGTAGTTATGGATATGTTTTGTTCTGTTAACTAGGAAAAAAGGTGAATGGAGAACCAAATATCTATCGTTTGAATTTACATTGCTTCAATATGTTTGATTTAGTGGGCAACCATTCTTTTTTTTTCTGTAGAATAATATAGGAGTCAGTTTGTTCAATGGGTAATCCATATGAATTCCCCCTCTTTCTCTTTCCTCCTTTCCTTTCCTTTCCTTTCTTCCACCCCCCCCCTTCAGTGCTAGGGATCAAATGAAGGGCCCGTGGAGGCTAGGAACATGCTCTGTCATTGACCTATGTCCCATCCCTTCACTGTGAACTCTCATATCATTGCTATTGAAGGGACAATTTCATTTAGAGAATTCTTCAACTTTGAAAACTATAACTCTTCCCCTGATTTTGCCTTGGTTTTAAGTTAGTGTTTATATGTATGAAGACAGACATGTGCAAAAGAATGGCATAAGAACTCAAAATAAGGACATTCTTGGGTATAATAAGCATTTATTGCAAAAAATGGTCAAAATACTTCTATTTCCCATTTAAAAATGGACTGTGAGGGCTGGGGAGATGTCTCAGCAGTTAAACCACTTGCTTGTAAAGCCTGATGACCTTGGTTCAATTCCACAGTACCCATGTAAAGCCAAATCCACAAAATGATGCATACATCTGGAGTTCGTTTGCAGCCCTGGCATGCTGATTCTCTCTCTCTCTCTCTCTCTCTCTCTCTCTCTCTCTCTCTCTCTCTCTCTCTCACACACACACACACACACACACACACACACACACACACATTAAGAAAAATAAAAATATATTGTGAGAGAAAGTTGTAGCACATTCCAAGGCTAAAAATGGTTGTGCTTAAAATGGGAAGTCTACAGAACTAGATTATCAAAGTACCATTAAAATTTACTCAATGCTTAGTCTGACTGACTTGTTCATTTGATTTTAATATCAATGTACATTGATTTATACTGTTGATATTTTAAAATTGTAATTGGAGGAAGTCATGTGCTTTTGCTGGATTTTGGTTTGAAGTCCATATGCTTCATACATTTAACCTCCACACACTCTTAGGTCCAAGCATGTTTTAGTCTTTAAAAACAAAACAAACAAACAAAAAACCCAGAAAATAAATTAAATGAAACTATAGAAAACAAAACAAAATACAGTCACATATTTTTTTTTCTAGTTCACTGATTGATTTAGAGTAGGGGAATTCCATCTTTCATTCATCATATCATATATAAAATATGATGAGAATGTTTAGAACTGCAAAACATTAGCGGTTATCTAAGTTTGACCCTGAGGTTAGAATTGAATTATTCTCTTGCTTCCCAATCACTGCTAATGTCCATGACGTTATAGGAATCAGGCAAATATTTTACTTTTAACCATGCATTTGATTTTTACCCTAGAATGTTTTCTTTCTCTTCTTCCCTTTCTCCCTAATTCCCTCTCTCCCTCCCTCCCTCCCTTCCTTCTTTCCTTCCTTCCTTTTATAATGTGCCTATGGCAGTTTTGTTTTATATGAGGATATCTCTGAAGAATAAAGCTTTACCGCCTTGACATCAGACAAGGTCTATGTTTCACTACTTCTGAATGTAGGCAAGTCACTTAATCGCCCATGAAGAAGGAAAGTGGGGAATTAAGTAGAATTGTGCTCTGAAAACCACTGTGGAGACTTACAGAACTTGTAGGTATCTCTTTTAAGGGTAGCATCTTTAAAATAGGAGGAGAGAAAAGAAATTGCCTTTGAGTACCTACCATATGCTGCAGCCTTGTAGGGCCCTTCACAAATGTTTTAGTTCCTTCCATCCACTACTCTGGTCTTCCATTTCACAAGTAAGGAAGCAAATTTAGGACTGTACATGGTGACATGCCCAATGTGTAACTCTAGTGGATGGTCTCCCCTGGGTTCAATTCACCTGCACTTCCAAAGCTTATACCCCTTCCATTTCTGTGAGCTCTCAAGTACTTTGTAAAATATTGATTGCTTGGTAGATTTCTGTTATCTCCAGTTACCTGAAATGTAGGCTGAAAGTGGAATATTGAAGACCTTTTCAGAATGTTTTTCTCTCCAAGAGTATAAAGGGCTAAGAGATGGGTATCTTCTGCCAGCAATATCTGCCAGCAGACTTCTGGCCTCTTATAAATCACAAGGATGGTGGATTGCAGCAATCTAGAAGTTTTCTTACTTGTTCAATGAGAGAGCTGCAAGAAATAATTTCTAGAGTTTTACCAAGTTCCTAAGCTTTGGTGGTAAGAGGGAAATCAAATACAAACATCATACAAACACCAGTGTTTCTCATTCCCCATACCCCATCCTTCCCACTTGTTCTCTTTGACTTTTTCTTTTCTTCCCTTCCTTCCTCCCTTTAATTTTCCTTCCTTTTACAAACATGTAGTAAAAAAAAACCTCTTATGCATCAGCACTAAAGTGAATCACTATTTTCAAGCTCAAGAGCAGTGTTTGCTGGATGAATCTCTTTTCTTATATTTTTAAATGTGGAGTTTATTTATTTATTTATTTTTGAGTGAGAGAGAGAGAAAGAGGCAGATAGACAGAGAGAATGGGCTCACCAGGGCCCCCAGCCACTGCAAAGGAACTCCAGACCCATACACATGTGCCACCTTGTGCATCTTGCTTTACTTGGGTACTGGGAAATCGAACTCTGGTCCTTCTGCTTTTCAGGCAAAAGCCTTAACCACTGAACAATCTCTCCAGTCCTGTATATTTACTTTTAAAATGTGGAGTATATTTATGAGCCTAGGAGTACTAAGAAGGTTTTAAAGAAATAATACTTTCCATTTAACATCTCCTTCACTTTCCTGAACTTGCATCTACATATTTATAAAGTTAAGAATACAGTTCTAATTTATAAACTTTAAAACAAAAATAAAAATATAAATGAAGACAAGCAAGGAAGAACCAGCATGGTTACTAAGCTGTGATATATGATCATTGTGAATTCAAGTGCAATTGTGCTAAGAATGGTCTGAAAGTTCAGTTCTCACAAATGCAGGTTTCCTGCTGCTTCTTTGTTTTCTTCCTCTATAAAAATAGAAAATAATTAGAACTGGTTATGTCTCAGGGAGACATCGACTTGGAATACAGAACCAAAAGTCTATCCCAGCAAAGCAAAACTAATATACACTTCTATAGTATCACTTAAGTTTACACATTAAAACAAGTCCTTCTTTGAAAACATTAAAAACGGGAAAAGAAAAGCTAAAGCCAATGTTTTCCAATAACTAAAAATCCTCAATCTATTCTGGTTTATAAACTAAAAACCTAACTTGCTTTGCAGCCTTCCTGGAGTTTGATTAGCATGATTAAATACTGTGGGTTTTTAAGAACAAGGAAACCTCCCAGATTGAGGCCACACAGCCCTGCTAAAGCTTCTTCTAGATGTCGTCTCAGAAGAGGGTTTCAGTTTACATGGAGCACCCTGGGCGACCAGGGAGCAAGTTTGCTTTTAGCAGTTCGCAGTGATGTGCCCTTTAGTTAATGGTATGAATTTTATTCATCAATAGGCTTTTTGTAAATGAGATGCTCATTTAAATGTTATCTTATTTGCAAGTCTCTCTCTCTCCCTCTCTCTGAGAGATTTGTTTTCTCTGACTTTGAAATGCAGGGAAAACTTTTTAAGAACAGTCACTTCTCTTCAGTGGATTTTCAGATACAAGCATATCACATCTTAGCTGTTAGGATATAAGATTTGTCCAGAAAAGCCTGGCAGCGCAACATGAGCTTTAAGGTCAGCATCAGCCTCCCCTCCACTCCAAGGACCACCATCATTCGTGTGAGAAAGGATTTCTGTCATCCATGTTCCTGTAATTCATGACTGGGTAAACTGGACAAATCTTACGGTTGCTCAAACACTGCTCTGTCCCAGGGAATTGTGCACCTTTAAAACTCCCCATGTCCAGAATTTCTTAAAAGCGTTCTCCTAAAGGTGACAGATGGCTATGATGGAATATTTTTGTGTTGACTCAACTTCTGTGAGGTTGGACTAACTCAGAGGAAAACTTTTCTTTCAAACCTTCCACCCTGTTAGGCATAAAAGGACGTTTATGACTACTTTGTTTATGGCAGGCGCTTCTAGGTACCTTGATGTCACCTCCAAGGAGATGTTATCTCTCATTTATAGATGAAATGAAATTAAGAGTTCCAGAGACCTGACCAAAGTCATAAAGCTGAATGACTGAGCAGGGATTTGGACCTAAACTTTGCAAAGTAGGACACCTTGATCCCTCTGTGACATAACTCTGAAAGGCACTGTGAGTTATTAGGTACCCATGGCTTAGGCTCACCTTCATTCAATGCTTGGATGACTAAAAGTAAAGTAACAGCCCTAACTTTGGCCATAAAGAAACTCATAGCAGCAGAGCTCTAATAAATCCAGGAAAAACAAAACAAAACGAGACGACAACAACAACAAAAACACCTCACAGAGCCAAATCTAAAAGTTAGCATAAAATCCTAAAAGTCAATACATTTGCTTTTGCTCTAAGAAATGAGTTGAGTCGGCTGGTACAAAGAAGAGTCAGCATTAAGAGGATGGCGGCCCTGTTTTTGGAGCCAGACAAAATAGGGTTCAAATTCTCGGTCTGCCACTTGCCAGCTTTGTACATGACTTCCAATGATTTATTCGCCAAACTGACCTGATCTAAGATTTAGCTGCTCATCTGCAAAATCAGAGAAATAATGATGCCCATGTTCTAAGTCTGCTTCGAGGATTAAAGAAACTCATAAGCCTGACTCAGCCTGAGGTATTTGAAATGCTCATTAAATGACCTAACACTCGCCATATCTAGAGTTTGGGTTAATTCGTGTACCTGTTTTAACCATATACGTGGCTGCTTAGCAATGCCACATATTTACAGTTAGCTATCTGTCCAAATCATCTTCATGTGCCTCTATTTCTGTTTTATTTATTTATTTTTTATTAGGCAGATTGAAGGAGCATAGAGGAAAGCTTCGTTTGGCAGTGTAGACAGTCATAACATCTCTGTTTAGTAGCACTGTGCCAAATGCCCACTATTAACAAAGCTAAATTCCAAGTACTTTGTACTTTGGCTCAGGTTGTCATGATCTTGTACTGAGATAGTCTTGGGATGCCTAGATTTTGCAGAGATATTCTCTTCTACAGATCAACATGCACTAATTTTCTTTCTGTCCAGAAAAGTACAGATACATGTCTCAACAGAATGTGGATCTAATGTGTTGGTGGTGCTGGTGTGTATGTAATGTATGCACATTATATATTGATATGCTTATCCATAGAGTAGGGGTGACTTTCATAAAGGCTAATTACTTTATAAATACTGTTCAAATTTGAATCAAAAGGGAAGCAAATAATTGATACCAGAAAAATCCATGAAGTAAAGCAATGATGCAAACTCTGATAATTGGAAATATATTCATGGCAGGCTTATGATGAACGTTGAATTTTTTGTTAGTAATGTAACTTTTAATTAATAATTACTTTTAGGCAGCCAAAGTTTCCACCTCTGGGACAATTATGCAAGTGGTTTTGTTTTGTTTCTTCTTGCTCTCTCTTTTCTCTCTTCTCTCTCTTTCTCTTAGGTAGATTTATTGGCAGGTGATTGTTTTTGGTAAGGAACAGGGAATTAAACACTTAGAAGTGGGCAGATGTTTATTATCTTGTATTTGAATGCTTATGTATTCTTTTTTACATTTCAACTAGGTTATACTAACAATGTAAGTGGGAGTGCTTTTTAAGTTTAAATCAATGTGTTGATAGTCATTTTTGTAACTTCAGTTGCAGCATGGAAAGAGAATCTTGATCACTTAAATTCGTTCATTCTCTAAAATTTGCATGATTATGAGATGTGGGAATCTTTCTTTTAGCATGAACAGAAAAAAAAAAGCAAAATAGATTCAGCCAAAGCATGTTCAAGCTTTTCAGAAGAGATCGCTGCACATGAGCCTTATAAGGTGAGGGGTTGTAGAGGGATATCTTTATGTCATGCAGCGAAAAACAGGGAAGACACCCCACTGAGAGAACCTCAGAGGAGAAAGTTTGTTAAGACAATCTTGATACCTCATGTGCAGTCAAGAACATTCTAACTTGAAACGTGTCCCTTGGTGCAGCACTTATAAATAATGCCAGGTAGGAAGCTACATGACTTCCTTTTTCATTTTGCAGAAAGCAGAAGCCACTGGAGAAAAACGGCCAAGAGGCAGACCTCGGAAATGGGTGAGTGATAAGATATACTTTTTGTTCTTGGAAAGAAAATTTTGTCTCTTTTTAAGATAAAAAAGAGAAACAGTTTGTGTTTTTTGGATGGCATGAATTTCTAACTTGTGGTTTGATGAACCTTTGAAAGGGGTCAGGGCAAGAGACAGATGATCACTGCTGACTTTCCACCAGGGCTCCAGGTTTGTTCTAACTCTTTCCTTTTCTGAGAGGGACTCCGACTTCTATATCTTATCAAAATCAAGTCTTCACTCTTCCAGCCAAAGGAGTAACAATGAGATGATTTTTCTCATTGGTTGAGTGATAATGATGAAAGGTATTATGAAACCTTAGATATGGATTACAAATGTGATAAAATTCAGATAAAGAGTGTATGAGAAATTTTTTACAAATACATTTTTCTCTTATTGGTTTCCTCCAGTACTTTGTTTTGGGTATATGTCATTTTCAAAGTAGTTTGTGTTTTCTTTTTCACACTGGCTTCTTTAGAAAGGTTGAATATTCAGTCCTCCTCGCAAGCCTTAGGAGCGAACCTCGACATACTACGACAGAGACATTGGCATCCATGCAGGTGGGCTTGGTCCCACGGGCACCCAGATCCTGAGTTGTGAGGCCAGGCATTCAGTGGCCATTGAAAAGCTTTACTCGATTGGTCACTTGAATATTGTTCTTTTTGTGGTCACATGACTCATGTTTTGATATGCCTTTCCCACTGATAGAGCAGAAAAGTCTCAATAATAAATAATGATGTTTTTCACAAAGACTCCAAGCACCCTTTATCTTGAATGTTGTCTGTGATGGGATTCTGGACTTCTTTCTCCAGGACTCTTTCCTGGTCTGTTATTCATGCTCGGCTCCCTTTTCTAGTTTTGGTCCTGTAATGCTTGGGTGTGTTTTCCATTTGTCATTACTTTCTCCTCTTGAGTTCTGCATCACTTTCTACTTAGACTTCCGTATTGCCTTTCATTTAATTTATTCATCTTGTGTTTATTTTTCCCTCTCTGCTCCACATGTGTTAGGATTATATTTCTTAGCACAAGGAAATAGGGATGATCTTTAGATTGAAAACATCTCAGTGTTATAGTATAACCTTAAAGCAAAGACGTTTCAATGGGCCATCAATAAATGAATTCTCTCTAAGCCTACACACGTGACATCCTCCAGCCAATGTCTCCTCGCCTTAAAAGTTGAGATCTTAACTGTCCCCTGGACTGCTTCTTCCTTCCAGAAGACCTCAGAACTTCCAGCATCTTCCATCCAACTCTACCTTCTGTCCACTGACTCTGTGCTGCGTTCCAGGACTAGAGGAATCCTTTCCACTTTCACTCATGATGAGCCTTCAGGTTTCTGGGGACAAACCATTTGTTATCTCGTCTGTTTTTAGGATCTCCGGGCCTTTCAGTTTTCTTTTCCCCATAATGGACCATTACTGTTCATTTTTTCAGAACACATTTTTCAAATCTTTTGAAATGCATTGCCTAAACCTAAGCGTCACATGCCAGCTGTGGGTTTTGAAACCAATGGATTTATCAACTGCTCAGGAATGAAACCATGTAAAAAAGAATCTTTTGTCCTTATGTCACCTACTCTTTGGGACAAGGGCAGGGCTGAAAGGGTTGTCTCTGCTTGGAGATTTCTGAAGCCTCTGCTGGGAAGACTCCAGCATTAGGTAATGGCTGGAAAACTTGGGATCTAGACTTTGGAAGCTTCTTTACTTATGGTCTGGTGCTTTGACTGGCTGGAAGTCTGGTCATCTCTGGAAGTCTCCAGTGGACCAGTCAGCCTTCTTATCTGCACCTGGGGAGGAACTGCAAACTCTTTGTCACTTAGCCCTAGAAGTGCCATTCTTCTCTGGAGAGCACACTGCTAAACTGAGAGCGGCAAACAGATCAAATACTGGTCTGCTGTTTCCTAAGCATCAGCACCCTAAAAAGGACACCGCTCCACTGATTAACAAACAAGAAAGACTTGGCACCATCTGTCAAATAGGTAACCTAGTAGACAATAAAATCATGGGCTCAGTGTGCCTAAAGTGAAATAAATAAACTGTAAGCAAATACAGCAAAAGTTAACCAGCCAAATATCTGTTTGCCTTTCATCTCTTCCAATTTTGGAAGGGCTGCTCTAGAATCTTCTCCAGGAAATTGGCATACGACTTAGTCACGTCACTGTTCATCTCGGAAATTTTCTATGAACTGACCAGTGGATTCATCTCCTCCTGCCCCAGTGCTTCAGAATCCTCCAGTTTATGCTCACATTCACATAGCTTGGATTCCCCTTCACTGTCACACAAGCTGGAGCAAAACATAGAGCAATGAAAGAGCCTGGGACTGGGACAAGGCTCAGTGGGTAAGAGCACTTGTCTAGCAAGCACGAGGGTCTGAATTTCATCCACAGCACCCACATAAAAAACTGGGTGTGGCCACAAATACCTATAATTCCAGTTTATTGTGCGGGTGCGTAAATACATAATCTCTTTGGCTCACTGGTCAGCCAGTCTGACTGAGAAAATGGCAGCTCCAGATTTGTACATTTCATCTCAAGAAAGGACAGAAGATCTCTGGAGGAGGACATCTGATGTTCTACTCTGGCCTCTCCTTGTGTAAGCACTGGGCACACTCATCTACACACACCACACCACATGCCACACACACACACACACACACACACACACACACACACACACACACACACGATGCTCTCTCGATTTTTTTCTTAAGTTCTTGCTCACTTGTGAGGAACCTGGATTCCAGGCATCTGATCTTCATGCTGGACAAGAATCTTGTGTGAACCATCTACCACAGAGACCCTGGCCTTCCTGGGAAGAGTTTGGCCATCCTCACTCACCTTCCTGGTTTTTAACTTCTACTGGTTGTGAGAATGGAAAACTTCCATGTAGTGAATTGTTACCCAATGTAGTCCCCAAAGAAGAGTTGCTCTACTTAAAAGAGAAAATAAAAGGAAATTGTGTATTTTTTCAGGACAACATGTTTCCTTTTTGCTTGTATATCTTCCTTTGGTGACTGTACAGCCAGCCGCAGCAAGGCATTCTGTCCAATGACATTCTTTACTGAAAAGCTTGCACTGAAGAAATAAATCATTGCATTTTCCATAGGAAATGGGCTTGTACTTTAGACTAAGTTCAGTTCTTTCCAACAGTCACATTCACTGATTTCCTTGAGTTGAAAATACATTTTTGAGACTGACTGGATTTACTAGATATATAGCTTAGAAGCCAAATGGCTCTCTATTCTTGTGAGCTGTTTTGTTTCAAAGGTATTTTGCTTTTAAAAATGTTTCCTATTCATAAAAGTAGAAGTGAAACTGTCTGGGGAACAAAGGGGTGTAATGGGAGTGGGAGGAAAGAGAGTGGAGAGATACAGTGGAAATAGTCTCCCTGTATGCTTACATAAAAATCTCTTTATGGAACAGTACCATGTAGAATAAATATACACAATGGAAATTTTAAAAAATGGATGAAAGAAAAATGTATAAGAGGAGGAGTTGCAAAATATGTTGCCATGTAAATCTTACAGATCCATGTAACAGATCTGGGAAAGAATATCCATATTGGAACCCTATTATTTGATATAATTAGGATCAGGAGTTGGGTGTTTAATCTAAAGTTGATTCATCAAAAATATGTAGGTCTAGGAGAGAAAGTTGCATCGGTCCTGCCCCTGAAGAGGACATGGCCTTGGCTGACCCAGCGATCTCTAAACATGATAACCACTGTTTATCCCCTTATTTGATTGAATTTCAGATATATTATTGTGGGATTTTTCTAGACTTGCAGTGTGTGTGTGTGGGGGGGTGTGTGTGTGGGTGGGTGGGTGGGTGGGTGTGGCTGTGTCCTGAGAGATAAAGAAAAAGAAATGAGGTTTAATTTTAATTTTCTTTCTGGTTTCTTGCAATTAGGACCAGGATTCAAATGGCTTGGGTTCAAGTTCAAACTTGGTTAACTGTCCTTTTGAGTAAATTACATGCCTTTTTTTTCAGTTTCTTTTCTGTGAAAGATGGAATTCTCATAAGATTCTTTTAAGAATTAAAGAGAGACTACTGCATAAAAAGTCTCAGTGCAGTGTGTGTGTGGCATAGAGTGCTGGAGACGGCAGTCAGATCTGCTGTCTTGGCTTCAACAGCAGCTAGAACTTGAACTCTTAATTGTTTACAGCCACCAGACACCCACATGAAGTGAAGTGACAGAGTTCCACACCAAACTAGTGAGGTTCCCTGGGTGGTAACACGTCTTCATTATGTCTATGCTGAATAAGATCAAATTTAAGAATTGCTCATAAATGACACTCGAGGACTTTCATGTTTATTCACATAAGATATAGTTTATAAGTCTTTCTTTTAAAAAGTTATTTATTTAAGAGAGGGTAATGCATGGGCATGCCAGGGCATTAGCCTCTTTTATGTATCTGGCTTTATATGGGTACTGGGGAAACTGAGACCAGACCATCAGGCTTTGCAAGCAAGCACCTTTAACCACTGAGCCACCTCTCCAGCCCATAAGCATTTCTTTTGATAGTAGAAGTTTGATGTCATGCCTTGTTTAATTGCATGATTTCTGTTGTTTGTGGACGTGCAGAGCTGTGCATACTCTTGCCAGTAGCGATCCTGTTATATCTACAGATCTCAATTTTGCCCAGGAAATGAACTTGTCACTTGACTAGTATAGTGATGGTAGATGTTTGGGAAAAACTAAAGCTCAAGACAAAGAGTTAATATAGATTTTTGCCTTACTCATGAAAGCAACTAAGTGTTGCTATTTCAAGGCACCAGTGCCTCTGGAAGAAAAGAAGCAGAGACCAGAAATCAAAGAATAATTCACTGACTTCAGGTGTTTAGATGTTTTGAATTTAGAATATTGGCAACAGAAAGAAAATGCTTCCTGATATGAATGAATGATTTTTTTAAAAAAAATAAATGTTATTTTGGAGACCCTGAGATTGACTTAGAAATTGACCTAAAGACCTTAAACTTCTGATGATGAATAGAAAAAGTTCC
This sequence comes from Zapus hudsonius, assembly GCA_004024765.1. Lineage (NCBI taxonomy): Eukaryota > Metazoa > Chordata > Mammalia > Rodentia > Dipodidae > Zapus > Zapus hudsonius. Next base: position 17,686 of record PVHP010017857.1, on the reverse strand, counting down.
CAACAAGCCAGCTGTTTCCTTGGGCTGTTGATGTTCTTTATTTGGTAATGGGGTGTGTGCAGGATGTTAAGCTAAAAATATGCGTCGGATCTCACCTCTTTTCAGGGCCAGTTGTCTTTTATTAAAGAGCTTGTGATCCACAGGAAACATGATGTAATTTCATTTGTTAGTCAAACGTGAGGATTCTCAATAGACACGAAAGTCTTTCTGTTTTTCCTACTTTGTAGAAATCTAGAAATTTAAGTGATGATTTGAGGATCAAGAAGGAGGAAGTAATGCAGAATAAAATCTATTGGAAACAGACTGATTGAAACTTGGTTTTCTTCTAAAGATGACAAACATCAATGTATGGAAGAACCTGGAAATGTAATTTTCAAGTAAAGCATTCGGGTTTCATTTCCACTTCCTTTACTCTCCAGATGTTTGTTACTTTTTGAAAAAAACTTGTGGACATTTGTAATTTAACACTTGCCTTGTTTAAGCTAAAATATAACTTCAGTGTTTAGAAAGAGATATCCAATAATGTAGATTATTTAACTTTGTACTGCGGTTAGAGAGGGAAAACTGCCTTTTTATAGTATCAAAAACTGCTTGTGGAGTGTATGAAGGTAAAAGCATTTTTCCTTGGAAGCTTATAATAATAACATTTAAAAAAAAACCCGATGCCATCTTTAAAGTTAAAGAATTTTATATGCACTCAGTCATTAAAATGCAAATTTTCTAATGCCTATAATGCATTCAAAATTTGAAACCATCTCTTTTTCTTTCTACATTTTCTGGTAAAAATGGAAAAGTTTCCAAACCCTAACAGAACTCTGTTGGGGAAATATGTATTTCAATAATTTACTGTAAAGTTTTAAAAAATGATTATTTAAAATCGCAAGATTAAGAATAAATCTCATAAATAATAACTGAATAACTGAATAACTCTTTTGGTCAATTTTAATATTGAGGGGCTATTTTAAATGATTTTGCTAAATGAAAAAAAATTTAAAGAGATAGATAGTCTGCTCTTCCTGGTCACCCATACAGCATCGTAAAGCCACCCTCTTCTCCACCCAAACCATTCAGAATTCTAGACTGTAAACACAGAGAGGTGCTGTCCCAGGGCCTCAATCTCCTGGTGAGGTTAATATACTACAGTCAAGAGAGGACATGTTCTCCACTTGTGATGGGCTGGCAAAATATAGTAGCAACTCAGATAAAAACCTTGGTTCTTTATATAAAATCGTCATATCAAGAGAATCTTGGCTAAGACAGTTACCTCAATCCCACTTTAACAAGATGACAGATACTGTGGTATTCTATGATTATTTTATGTGAAAATAAATGTGCATATATAAAAATGTACATATTCTCCATCCACAACCCCCTAGCCCCCCCCCCCACATTTATGTCAACCTTTTCATATTCAAGTGTTTGGGAGGGTAGTAAATATTTCTAAAAGATTGAAAACCTTCAAATTATATATAAATAGAATTAATATGCCATTTTTTAGTAAGCTCTGTCCTGAAAGAAAATGTTTTTGCTCTGTCTTTAGGTAGAGTCTGATTTGATTTTAAGATTTTTTTAACTCAAGTTATTCTTGATTCTAAACTTCAATATTTGACACAAAGAATTAAGTTGAGTCTCCTCCCTCTACTCCAGATTGAAATTAGGATCTTTGTAAATACCTTTGGGAGGTTGCCTAATTGTCTCACACATTTTCTCATGTTTGAGTACCTGATAGGAACATCCACCCGTAATTCAAGACTGTCCTGCAGTACCAGTTGTAACTATTGCTGGAGTCAGCTGTGTCTTCCAGTAGGAGACCAGGCTTAGGGATGATGAAGCCTCTTCTCACCTCTTCTGCTTTGTTTCCTCTGCTCCCCACTTCTGCTTGCCCTTTGGCTCACTAGCAACTCCAACAGATGAGAAACAGGGGTGTCAGCTCTCAGAAAAGGCTTGTTGAGGAGACCAGGGATCTTGGCAAAAAGCAGGCTTTTAGATTATCTGGATGTCCTGCATCCCAAACTCATCTTTATGAGTAGTTAGATGTAGCCATGACACTGAAATTTGCTTGTTATGCATGATATTCTCATAAGAGCTCTAAGTATAAATAAATGACTTTACAATTTATAAAGGAAGCTTTCAAATTTCCTTAGTATTAATGAGTGCTTGGTCTAAGCAAGGGTTCTTTTTCTTCTTTTCATTCTCATATTTAAATTTAGAAGAACTTCACTGAGTCCATTGTTACGATAGATTCGGGTAATGGAGTGATAGTTCTTTAAATTCAGATTAAGAAAGATTGCCTTTGATGCTGAAAGGATCTTATTTGCTAAAAAGTTATAAAGCTGGAGTTGAAGGCTTTCAAGCCTTAAGCATGTATTAACTTTTATGTCAGAATCTAATTCTAACTCTATGACTAAGGGAAGTCCATGTTGTCATTTTTTACTGTCATTTCAAGACTTTCACTCAGAAAATGCCCTTTGAACATACACTGTGCACAGGCTCATTATGTGAGTCAGTCCACTCAGGCAGAGATGGTTTAACTACTTCTTCATTTGTTTCATTGCTAGTTTCTTGCTTGAATGAACTAGTTAATCCCTAAAGTTCTAGTTCTGAGACTATAGGCATTTGTGTATCTGCGTGCTCACTCGCTCGTGTGTGTGTGTGTGTGTGTGTGTGTGTGTGTGTGTGTGTGTGTGTGTGGTAGGGAGGGATATTTCTAAACATTTTGCTTAAGTTTTCTGCCAGTACTCTGGATCAAGTCTGTGCTAGATCCTGGGGAGGTAGAGACCAACACAATAAATGGGGCCATCAGAAAGGAAACTCATCATGTGAACTGTCCTCTCTGTGTGTAACTGGGCTCTAGTCTCTCATTGTTGCCATGGAAGATATCCAGTCCATCAGTAAATGTACACAATTAGATTTGCCAGAATGCATAGTCCAATTTCACTTAGTTAAAGTAGGCTTGAAAACGTTGATATTAAATTGTAAGATTAAGGCTCTAAGGGAAGAGGGAAAACAGGAATCAGAAAGACCAAACATTTTTGTCCAACAAGTATGAATGCATTACATCACAGTTCTGAATATCAGTACCATCCCAGGCCCATCCCAGAGTTTAACAAATGTTGAGTGAATGGGATGAGTTTTTTTTTTTGTGTATATACAACATAGTCTTGGAATTTTTGTTTTCCAATAATGAATGTGGATTGAAATTGCATTGTTTGGTCTACTTTTTCCCCTTTAAAATTTGACAACCTATATTTTCAAAGAAGTTATACTAAGTTTAAAAGTACAACATAAAGTCAAGCATTTGCCAAACAAACTCGAGGAGCTGAGTTCAGATCCCCAACGCCCACATAATAGTCAAGTGAGGTAGGATAAGATTGGGGTCTGCTGGCTAGCTAGTAGCAGAACCAGTGAGCTCTGAGTTCAGTGACATGACTCATAAACATATATTATATTCAAAATGAACAAATAGAAAAGGCACCGTCTCCAAAGTAAGGTGGAGAGCCATTGAGGAAGACATTCCTCCACACACATGTGCACACACATATGAACACACACATCTGCAAACATAGGACCCACATATACATACATGCAAAAAATAATAATAGTACAACCTGTTTTTTAGGAATCAAAGAAGTGTTTTCAAATGCCATCTCACTTAATAAGTCAATGGCTAGCCACATTTTTTCCAAAAGGGATTTTAGTTGTTTTGCCCTATATTAATGTTTCCATTTCTTCACTTCTTCAAATAGCATTCTGCTTTCTAAAAATAGATTGGAGGGTGGTACCTTAAAAGAATTCTTGCCACAGTTTTGGATCATTAGACAAGCAGAAGAGATCTTTGTTGCCTAAACCTCACAAAATAATTTTCTAAGTGAGGGATAGTTACCGTTCATGATGGAAACTCATTTTAATGTTCTGTTTGTGGTCCCTCTTCTTGCTCTTAAATTTTAATGCTAATGTGAAAATAAAGAAAAGGGGGAAATAAATTACTATGTTAGGTTTCTTTGACCTTTTCCAAAGGCATTTGAAATACTTACAGTGATGTGTGGAGGCCGTGAGAGGACTCCTAGACTTCACTGGGGTATGGAGCACTCGGTTATGTCAGCATAGAAGTAGTGTTTCACGGCCAGAATAGCCTAGGTGTGGCAATGCTGCCTCACTCAGAATTTCAACCATGAGCATCACGCATCAAGGAAGAGTAGGTTGACCAAAGCTTCCAGACGATGTCAATACTTTGTCTTGAGGAAGCGCCTCGTGACAGATGAGAGAATGACCATGCAGAACATGACATCCTAAGATTAGTGCAGAGTAAAGAGATTGTGTAAAGTCACCTTTCATCCCTTGTTCAAAATGATTATGATGTCGGAGAAGACGATGTATTCCCCAGGTTATGTCAAAAGCTCATCCTGGAGAGTCATTCCTGATTCCAAGTCTCAGAAACTACATTTTCTGTCCTGCCATTATTTTCTGAGATAGTTCAACTTCAGGGTGTCTTCAATGCCATAAGAGAAACTTGATGAAGCTTATGCTTTTGCCTGCACCCACTTTCAGGTCTAGGGTCAAGTTGGAATGCCCAAATACCATCTATGTCCCTCTATTCTTCTGAGAGATTAGCATTCCTGACACTGAACACCCATTTTTAATGTCTTCAAGAAAGGGTGAAGACACCCTATGCCCATTGTCCATGTGCTCATTTCATTTCTACTTGCCTGTGTTTTCTACATCTTACCTTTATGAGTAAGTATAGCTTCATTCTTATTGTTGAACTCCAAATTTTCCATATGACTGGGTGAAAATGGTCTCATCCTCCATCCCTGATGCTCCTCTTATGGTTCCCTTCACACCAACAGTGGAGTTCAGTGCCATTCTGCTTGGATTTGCCAGTTACAGAACCCTCATTTCTGGACTGTCAGATCACCACAGTATTGTACTCACTACTGCCCTTCTTCCAGTGAGCGTTTATTTGTGTGGGGGGGTATAGAAATTTTTTCAAGGAATCAATCATTTTTAGGATTTTATGCTTTGCATTATTCTTGATAACTGATGAGCTACTTAAAAACATTTTAAATCCCCAATTTTATAAACAATAAAATGGTGACTTTGTTAATAATTTGCTTGTTTGTTAAATTACTAAGTTTAGTACTTGAGATCCTTTTTAAAAAGTTAACATCTGTAGGAATAAACTGATATAACTGTTATCTTATTTCCAATATGGAAACTTCCTAGGGGCCCTTACGGGTCCCTCACAGGGGAAGAATTAATGCTGTATTCACTAATCCCATACAATTCCTGCTATTTATCATAAACAAGTGAGTTTATGTATATTTGTGGGTTACTAAGGGTGCACATACATTGTTCAATGTGAGAGAGCTTTACCATAGAGACTCAAAATGGGGAGAATTTTTTTATGACTACAAATGTTTTTATCTTTCTCTAAAAAGGAATTTTCTACCCAGGATTATTATAATCACTTTTGACTATTCTTTGAAGTAAATATATTACAGTAAATATTTAGACCCTTATTTGAGAACCTGGCAGGCAAATTCAAGATTTTCTTTTCTTTTTTTTTTTTTTGTTTTTCGAGGTAGGGTCTCGCTCTAGTCCAGGCTGACCTGGAATTCACTATGTAGTTTCAGGGTGACCTTGAACTCATGGCGATCCTCCTACCTCTGCCTCCCGAGTGCTGGGATTAAAGGCATGCACCACTACACCTGGCAAATTCAACATTTTCAACTTGTGTGAAATTTTAGTATTTTCTGATTCAAGTTTTCTTTTTTGTGGGGGGAGGTTGTTCTGTTTTTGAGGTAGGGTATCACTTTAGCCTAGGCTGACCTGGAATTCACTATGTAGTCTCAGGCTGGTCTGGAGCTCACAGTGATCCTTGTACCTCAGCCTTAGGAGTATAGTGCTGGGATTTAGGTGTGTGCCACCATGCCTGGAGTGATTCCATTTTTTTAATTGAGTCACATATTTTCAAACCTAAGAAAATATTTCAATTCTTTGTGTTCATGAAATTATTTGGGGGACAAAAATATCAATATGTAAACGAAAAAAAAAGAACATCTAGCAAGGAGATTTCATAGGTGATCTAAGCAGGCTGTGCAAGGCAAGCTGTTCATACAGTTAGCTGAAACTTCTCCCTATATGATTATCAGTCTGTTTTCTGCTGTTCTTAGTGATGATGATGAGAATCTGCTAGGTCATTTTTCAAAATGCAGCCTCCTTCTTAGGGTAGGGCAAGATACTTTGTTTGGGTCCTAAGAGATCTGGGGTTGAACCTGAACCTTGTCACTTATTAACCTTGGGCTATTGTCACTTCTCTGAGCCTAAATTTCTTCTTTTGTGATATGAAATTGGTGATATCTCCCTTATAGTTTTAATGAACATATCCAATTCCCAGGGAATGCTCAAAATATTATTTCTCCTATCATTATTATTAAAGCCTGTATGTATTTATTAAGTCAGTTTAACCTTTTCCATACGTTCCTAGATGTTCCTATGTCCTATTTTTCAAACTTGCTGTTGATGGTTATAAATGCTATTTAAGACTATGTGTTAGGAGGAGCACAGGTTTGCAGTGAAAGGCCTGTCAAGCCTGTCTGACAGGCTTTCTGACAATGAATTTCTACCTTGGATTTTGGACACAATATTTAAAACCTAGAGCCTATATGTTCATATGTTATACAGGGAAGATTATTATATCTTGTATGTCTTCCTCTCTGGATTGTGGTCAGAATAAGGTACAAAGGAAATATATGCCACAAAGCACCATAGAGGTATAAGGAGATTGCAGGAGGTATTGTTGATTAAAAATAAATACAACAGAGTGACTGAACTTAGTCTTGTCATACATGTAACTTTTGAAACACTGCTCAGTATCTTCAGCCTCCAGCATAGTTGTAATGAGGCATTAGCTTTCCCCCCCCATTTCAATCTGCTTTTATGAATGAAAAGTTAAAACCAGTCCCAATGCTGAAGGTGTTGTTTGTGTGCATAGTTGGGCAATGTTAAATAGGAGCCAGATGATCTAAGTGGGAATAAAGTGGCAAAGAGATGAGTGACGGCAGACATTCAGAGAAGGATTGTAGAAGCCCATCTCCTAAGTTCTAACAAGAACGGGGCAACCAAAACATATCTAAATGGGAAGGGGGACCTTGAGGATGGCTTAGAGTGGAAGTGACCTTAACGGTTCTAGAGATCTCAGATTGGAGAAGATGACCGTGTCTGCATAGATATACTCTATGCAGGAGTATAGAAGGGGGAGGTTGGGATGACTGATATGTGGAGGAACAGACCAGTGGTGAGCTTGAATATCCTGGTTGAACCATGAGGAATAAAATGAAAAGAAGGTAAGGTGGACATCATAATGCTTAAGGAATAGTAACATGAGCTAGTTGATTTATATTTCTAAGTTCATTATACAGTTAGAGTTTGTAGAAGCAAGAATCCTACTCCATGTTTATATTGTAGTCTTCTTTTGGTTTTGTTACTCAAGTCAGGTTTTTTCCATGTTTAATTGTGGTGCTGAAAATATATACCTTTGGATAGTCTAGAGTGAAATTTGGTTTAGTATCCCTGATAATTGATGGACATGCTCCCATCTCCTAGCAGAACCAGCCATGGTGAAGCAGTTGGCCTTAAGAGAGCCATTTGTTTCCCCAAGGCCCTTTCCTACATGGCTGCCCATGACCTTAGTCATTGAATCATTTAATGCTTTCTGGCCTCCTAAGCCAGTAGTAATTCAGAGCAGGCAGAGAGGTAGGCTGATGTCATGTCTGGGGCATGAGCCTGTATCCTCACTACCCAGGGGTCCACCCTTCCTGGTCTAGGGAGCTCAATGCACAGTGCTTGGCCCATAGTGAGCTCTCAATAAATTTAGTTGCCTTTCCTATTTCTGGATGGATCTGAAGAAGGAACATCCAAGTCTGAGAATGCCCCCACAGCACTGCTTCCCAGTGAGCTTCCATAAAGAAAGCTGAGATGGCCTGGGCATGTAGTTCAGGTAGTTAGTGTACGAGAAAGGTCGTTGCACTAGCTTTATCATTCAGTTTCCTGCGCTCATGGACCTTAATGAGATTCCATCCAGGATGAGTGAGTATTCGTTTTGAGCAACATTTCTACACTATGTATTAGACTCTGTGGAATACTGTGACATTTCAAAGTATCTATTATGAAAAATAGCTAATGGTTGTATAACTTGTGAGGCAATCCCTATTGCATTTATAGTGTTTTCATTTTATCCACCTCCTTCCCCTCAAAAACAAACAAAAAAACCAGAAGGAAGGCCCTCTCCATTTTCTCAATATTCCTAGAAAAGAAAAGCATTGAGTTAGAAAACATTTTTTTGATAGCCTCCTGCATTTATATTTTTGTTCTTTTTTTTTTTTGCAATGATGAGGGTTGAACCCAGGGCCTCTTGTATGCTATGCAAGCACTTTTTGCACAGAACTACATCCCTGCATTTATATTTTTCAAAATAAAATCTCTTTCATGCCTTTCTCTGAAAAACAAATTCGACTCCCTTCCTTTTTCCTTTACTCCAAATCCAAGCAAAATACCTTGTCTTTCTTTTTGAGATAATCATACACTTATATGCAGCTGTAAAAAAAATTACACAGAAAAATGCCTTGTACACTTAGTCCAGATTCCCCCCAAAGTGTCTGTTTTCTTCCTTGTTCTTTACAGTGATGAGGATCAACCTAGGGCCTCAAATATTTATTCTCTACTACTGAGTGTAGCTCAGTAGGATGTTACCATTGACACACTCCACCTACCACATTCCAAGTTCTCCAGTTTTATATGTACTGTGTGTGTGTGCATATAACCCATACAATTTTCTCACAGTTATAGGCTCAGAAATCTACAGCCAGAAGTAATGCTTAAGAGTTTTTAGCATATTCCACAGTAACAGATATTGAGATGTGAATTGCTCTCTAAATCTACCAGAATGCTGCCTGGCTGAGCAGAGTGGGCAGTGGGATTCTGGCCTCTGGTTCCTTTCTGTGGCTGTGTAGTTAGTCTTTCATGTTCCCTCATTATGAACAGCTGGCTGGCCCCGGCAGAATTCTAGGTGGGCTTGGCACGCAGCTAATTACTAGCCTGGAGTAACTTGTATTTTGTACTTGCATTGAGGGTTCTGCCAATTTCAGAGGCTGAGAAAAGTTGCTGGCTGAGGACTTAAACACACCTGCTTTTCCTGAGGCACCACACACCATGCCTCCTTGAGTACCTGTCAGTCTTTTGGGATATTTTCCAACATGTCTCTAGAGCCCTGAAGTTGTGGCTAAATACCTTTATTACCCTTCAGAAGTTTGTCATTTCAGGCCAGGGATATAGCTCAGTGGCAAAGCAATTAATGCACACAGTGTCTTGACTTTGATTACCGGCACTGCAAAATATGTAATAAGTAAATAAATAACTGCATACATAAACAAAATGAGAAATTGTTTCACAGAGATTTAAAATGTACACTAGTGCAGATATTCACTGGGCAAACTGTTAGCTGAATTTTGGTCATCCAGCTCAGTCTCTAGAATGAACAGCAGTAGAACCTTGTCACCTTGACACTTTCAGGAATGTCTACACTAGATCATAGCACTAGTTTCCCCCCAAAAAAAATCATGTTGAGCAAATAAAGATGGCAAGCATCTTTCCACATAAACACATGCATGCACACACACTCAGGCATACGCTTGTGCACACACACAACAAAGGAGTAGCAAACAGATCAGATGGCGAAGCTGCATCTCCAGATACATGTCCAATCCAGTCCTCCCATCTGAGAAAAACTGGATGTGCCAATAGCTCAAGCTATGAACATTATGATTTTAGAATGAAAAAGGTCTGTGCACTCCTGAGTGCTTGATTAAATCACCAGAATGTGGGTGATCTGTGAGCATAATAACCAACAAGAAATTCACTATAAATGTGATCATTATGGGAGACTTCTAGAAAATATGCTATATAGCTGGATCCAGTGTCCTCTCTGCCTCCCTCCAAAAGTTTCTTTCTCTCCTTCCTTCCTTTGGTCCTTCCTTCCTTCCTTCCTTCCTCCCTTCCTCCCTCCCTCCCTTTCTCTCTCTCTCCCTTTCTTTCCTTCCTTCCTTCCTTCCTTCATTCCTTCCTTTTTCCCTCCCTCCCTCTGTCCCTCCCTCCCTTCCTCTCTCTCTCCCTTTCTTTCCTTCCTTCTCTCTCTCTCTCTCTCTCTCTCTCTCTCTCTCTCTCTCTCTCTGAAGAATTTCCCTCTGAAGCTCAGGAGACTCTCAAACTTACTCTGTAGCCCAGTCTGACCTTGAATTGGCAGTGATCCTCCCACCTCAGCCTCCTATGTGCTGGGATTACAGGTATGAACTACAACACTTGCTTTCTACCTAAAAATTCTAGGCAAAAATCTGTTTCATGCCTTTCCTTAGCATGTAGTATAACTGGCACTCATTGGTATCCATTGGCAATCAGCCACATCACTGTAAAAATCTACCTTTACTGCCCCATGGTATTTCTTCTGTGTGTCTGGGGAATTCTTTTCTTATAAGGATGCCAGCCATATCTTATTGGGGCCCACTCCACTGCCCTTATAATTCGATTGCTTACACAAAGATCCTATTTCAATTAAGGTTTCATTAATATAGATAATGTGGTGGGTTAGAACTTCAACATCTTTTGTAGGGATATAATTTACCCCAAACAGCTCTCTTTAGCTTTAAACCCATTTTTAGAATGACGGAGGGATTTGTAACACACAAGGAAAACTTGTAAGGAATTTCATTATATCTGAAACATCACATCCAACATTTGTAGTTTGTTATAACAACACATTGAAAAGATTAATAGACTGTTTGGGGTGTGATTTTTGGATTAATTCCTTCCTTTGAACCATTTGTTGGGCCAAGTTTTTGTTAAAGTAGGGAATGAGTAGACTTGAAAACATTTCATTTTCATTTTCAATATAGCTTGGAAGCCAGTGAATGTTTTTAGAGAACCAAATACAACGTTATGGAATACAAATGTGGTATTTGTGTATTATTTTGATGTTAAACTTTCTTTGACATTTTATTGCAGATGCTAAGCTTCTAGCTAAGACAAAAAGACAAAACTTTAGAGTTTTTGTTGGTTTCTGTACTTAGCTTATATGCAACTGTTAGGGATATATATATATATATATACAAATTTTAAATAAAAATTGAAAATTAAGAAATTTTATCCACTTACCACTCTGAACTGTATTCATCCCCTCGAACTTTATGGCTTGGATATAATTATTTATGTCCACAAACAAATCTACCCAACCTCATTCTCCTTAATACAATTTGATTGGTTAAGGAGGAAATTGCATATAACCTTAATTTGTATCTTTAAAAAATATGTTTTAAACCATGTAATGGGAGCGGACTGCCATGTCCTTTATTAACTTTTATACATGTGATTCCAAATCTCCATTTAAATTAATGTCTTTTAGCTTCAAATATACCTCTTCCCATAAGGCTAGTCCCCATTTCCTATAACCCTACAGACCTAGGAGAACAGTCTTTTCCCTTCTGTCATTTTGATAATTATGTCCTCTGTGCTCAGCGGTGGCCTATTAACTCACATGAATACCATGGGCTTGCAAAATAGCCTCAGATTTCCATATATTGGATCTGTGAGAATTTTCTATAATGGTGTTTTAGCAATAATGATGGAGATGCAGGCATTTCCTGTGGATTAATGACCAGCTGGGAGGAACCAGTGGCCCTTGGCTCTGCCTCCCAGCCAGCCATTAATTCCAAGGAAATGTCTTTTGCTGAGGTCATTATTGCTATTATAAGCTTAAAATGGAAAAACATAATAGGCATATGAGTTATTTTTATGGGTTGATGCAGTTTCCAATGGTACATAGTAATTCAAGAAAATGAATGTGCATACATACAAGTATAAGTCAGATTATTTGACTTCAGTATTCATCCTTCAGTATTCCATATGTTTTATGACTGATTTTATGGTCTCAACCATTCTTTAGAAAAAAAAAGAAACAGTTTGATTCAGTAATTCTTACCTTGGTCTGAGGCTTAAATTTATTCTACTCAGTGACATATTTACACAAGTTTCTGTTATTGTCTGCAAGTAATATTATTAATATTACAGATGGTGTGAAGGGAACAGACTTTATTTTCTGTTTTGTGGTGACAATTTTTTCTCTAGATAAATTTTTGCAATAAATGAAAGGAAGAAAGTGGAGGGGCCTCACTTCTACAATGATTTTGCTCCTTCTATTTTCTTTGATACTTAGCAGGCATCCTTAGGTTTATACCTTTACATATCAAATCCAAGAGAGGGAAATATACTGCCTAGCAATTTAACATTGCAGAATTTTTAAAAGTACATTAAATTTTGCAAACATAGTCCAAGTTGCAGTCAAAATGTTGCCCACAGTGTTCCTTTCTGATTTTCAAAAGCTAGCCCTGTATTCCCACTTCTGATTTCAATCAACTGGCCTGTTGTATTATTTTTATTTAGACTATTAAAGACTTAATGTAGAGCTATTATTAAAAGTAATAAGAGGTTAAATCTTGGCAATCTTGGAATATTGTCACCCTTGATCTTATGAAGAAATGTGCACAGTATTACCTGGATGTGATAACAGGCACCACTTTAAATCCCCCACCAGCAAGTAGCTCCATATTTATTCAGCATTAGCTTCAAGCAAGATCTGTTGCAGGATTTATAAATTTAGAGGATGCGGGTCACACTGGAGCAATATGATCAAAGTTAACATATCTTGTCTTGCTAGGCTTTCAAGTACCTGCTTCACCTCTATGCTCCTTTCACTAGACTTATGACCCGAGTAGTGGAACTCTCAGTAACACCCCTTTCACTCCAGAGTTTTGAGTAGGTAAGTTGTGTGCTTACCTTACCTACAAGAAAGATATCTTCATGCACATATCTGGAACCTTCCTGATTTTGTTATGTTTGTGTTCTTGGGTTACTTCTAGCTTATTCTTTCATATCATCACCCAATCACACCATTCTCCGTTCTGCCACTGCCAAATTGCTTCTAATTAATAACTGAATGTTTCATAAATTTTTCAGCCCACATAAATAGGGGTTGAAGTGGGTTCTTGATTTGCCATTCACCTAGAGAATAGCCAAGCTGGAAAAAAAATAAAACCTTCCAATTCTATGAATAGGACATTTTCCCATCATCACTTCTACCTGGAATTTTAGCTCTCACTCTCAGATACATGAAACCTTCTTTTACCTTTCAAGCTAATTTATTACTTGACAGAGGCGAGCTGTCTCACCCAAGTCACAGGAGTGTTGTGAAGGCCTTACCCCTCACAGTTCTCATTTTCCCTAGAAATGATAATTTTTGTATGTGACTTTCATTTGCTTGTCAGTGGTTTAAGCTCCTTGAAAAGAGTTTTGAATTTTCTTGCATGTCTAAGACAGTGTTGGTTGGTAGGCTAAATGGGAGAACATGTACATGCTAGGCTATTCAAGCCAGTCCCACAGGATGATTTATTGAAAGTGTGTGATTGGCTGGGGAGATAGCTCAGTCAGTAAAGTTCTTTCCTTCCAAGCATGAGAATCTGAGTTCCATCCCTATTACCCACATAAGATGCTGGACATGGTGATGCATGACTGTGATCCCAGTGCTGGAAAGGGGAAGACAAGAGGATTCCTGGGGCTTGTTGGCCAGCCAGGCTAACCTGATTGGCTAGCTCAGGTCAATGAAAGACCTCGTTTCAAATGAGATGATCAGCATTCATAAAGGATGGCGAGCAAGCTTGTCCTCTGGGCTCCACATGCACATGCACTTTGGGAGATTTTCCTCCAAAGCACTGGAAATCAATGTGTCAATGATTGATTAAAGGGAAAACAACGATGATTTACAGGTTGCTGACTGGGGTAAACTAAACAGTTCCATTTGAAAAACCTTATATATGAATGTCTTTCGTACATTTTAGTCATTCTTTGTGTGGGGGTCATCATGGAGCACTAAATTAAAAATACACTGGTTTTCTTTTCCAACATCTTATATCTTGAAGTTTCTATAGTTGGGTAGTTTCCTCACTTTTAGTTTATGTCATATTCTCCTCTGTTGTTAAAATCTTAGATACTGTGCAGATTTAAGCATCTTGTATATTGGTGGTAAGCATAGTCTTAGCAGTAAATTCATTGAAGAAATAGTGTGACTATTTTCTGAATAGACTAGACTTTAAAGAGATCATTTTACCTAGGCATGTTCCTAATTCCACAATGGGACTTTAGATTTTAAAGGATATTAACAAGAGTATGGGCATGTTTACCTATGCTCAGAATCTTATAGCACACATATAAAGTTTATGTAATAGGAAAAACTATTTCTGAAAATTTGTCTAAAATGTATTTTCAAATAATCTGCCTGTTGTGTACACAATATCTGTTGTATTCCAAAAATGTTGGAGTAAGGATTAAGGTTTATACCTGAGCTAGAAGCATATACCACTTGGTGGGTGGTCATGTCTTCAACTAAGGGAAATAGTCTTGAAGGAGGAAGAAGAGGAAGGGGAGGAGGAGAAAGAGCATAAGGAGGGGGAAGAGGAAGAGGAGGAGGAAAAAGAAGAAGAGAAGGAAGAGGAAGAAGAAGAGGAAGAAGAGGAGGAAGAGGAGGAGGGGGAGGAGGAAACGACTGGTACCAGGTAGAATGGAAACAGTCTCATACTTAATTACCGAAATGTAAATTTGGGAAGAGGGAGCAGAACTGAAGATTTAAAAACTATGGGAGTCATTGGTGGTAGCAACTGAAATCTGGCTGGTGATGAAAATTCCACGAAAATGTTGATGACAAAAGGTGAGCTGTCAAGTGGACAGAGCTTGTCAGCCACCAATGATGCCCATCCCATCTTCTTTCCCAGCCACCACAGTGCCTTTGGCCCTCCCCACATATACTCATCTCATGAGAATTTGTTGAGTTCTGACTTCTGTTAGCCCCTCACCCAGACCAGGCTTCTCATTGAGGTACACGCCGAACCCTAAATTGTAGGATATTCAAGGACTAGAGGGGAAAGAATCTGGGAGAGCCGTTTGAGGACCAGATCATTAAGTCATAGTTAGTGACATCCCATTTGCCATCTGGAAAAGATAAAGTTTGTTGTGCAATTATCTTTATGGGATGGAGTGTTTCTGTTGGTTTACTAGAGCCATTAAGTGAAAACGGAGCACAAGTGCAAGTCCTGGTCCCCCAAGTTGGCTGCACCTTCCTTTCTGCAGTAAGAGGTGAACATCTGTAAAGAGCAAACTTCCCTAGTGTGCTGAAACTGGCTACCTTAACTTCAAGGATCATTCCATTTCAAAGATTTTTTTTTTTAAAGGCAACTTCCTTTTCATAGACCAGATGCAGAGAAAGTTGTAATTTGGGATTCATTCACAAGAAATGGTCTGGAAGGTTTTCACGGGAATAGAACTGTAAAGATCAGAAGCATGGCTTTGTACCTTCCAGTCTTCCTGACCTTGTAATTTCTCATCAAACCACCGAAGTTGTGACTTTCACTCCATGCAGACAACATGGGGTTTTCAAGTCTCTGATAAATGCAGAACTCTTAGGTAAGCTGATTCGGCACAGAAATTTTCTTGTGCCTGATTTTGGCTAGGCAGTTTTAGTGATTCAACAGAAAGTGCTTGGTTCTGCAAAGCTAATTGCCAAACAAAACCATAACTCTTCCAGATGGAAAACAGGATACGCAAATACAACAAAAGAAAGGAATACACCGTTTCCCACACAATGGCTCTGCAGGCTCAGAATGCTTCCACTAATATTCTGCATGCGCAGTAAACATTTATGACCATATTTAGGTCCAAGCAGCATGAGGGATTTTGTGTGAGCAGTAGTTGATGAGTACCATGAACAAGAATCCTTTATATCTGAGGTATCCATAGTAACCAAGTAGGGCCCATTTCCATTGTGGTTATTAGCTTCCAACCTGCTAACCAGGCTTAGCCGCTGTGAGCTCCAAGATTCCTAATTCATATAACACCCCAGAGAGTGGGTAAGTGCTTTTCACTAAAAGCAAACTTAAGTAAGGGATTTTAGGAGATTTGAAGAATGCCACATAGCAGCCAAGATGATAATTTTTTGGATCAACTCTCAATCTAATTGAGTAGTGTTATACAGACAAAATTACATAGCCAGAAACAAAATTATGATTATTAAGAAAACAGTATTGTTTTCTCGTGTCTCCTTGAGATCTGAAATCTAGTTTGCCTATTCATGTTCATGTTTTTTCTTTTTTTTCAAATTTTATTTATTTATTTGCAAGCAGAGAATGAAAGAGAAGAAAGAGAGAATGGGTGCACCAGGACCTCCAGCTGTTGCAAACAATCTCCAGACACATGCGCCACTTGGTGCATCTGGCTTCATGTGGATACTGGGGACTCAAATGTGGGTTGTTGGGCTTTGCAGGCAAGCATCTTAACTACTGAGCCATCTCTCTAGCCCCTGCTTTTTCTTAATACAAGGAGGTAGTTAACGTAGGAAAATGGCGTGAATTCACACGAGTATGAATACTATAAGGCTACTATAATCCTCTTTTCCTCAGGCACACTAAAGATAACTTCATTGCTTCCATTTGACAAGCAGGGTAGGCTTTCCTCTGGATTCTATGTGCCTTGGAACTGAAATGCAGTATAAAATTGTATCGCTTACATTTCTCATTGCAATTGTGATTAGATATATTTTGATAAATTTAATTTGCACCAGCCCTTTTGCACATTAGTCTATTTTTGTTTGATTTTATAAGGAGGGATTTTTATACTACACATCAACAGAACGTACTCTATAATAATTAAGCATATGTGCAGTGAAAATATAGCTGTTGTTTTAAAATAATTATTAAATTGAATTTGGACCTAAGGCTGTCCTCATTCTTGAACTGGGATGCAATGTGGAATGAATATACTCACGTGTTGCTTTTTCCATTTCTCCATTGTCAAGGTGGGAAAGTATTCTATTCATTCATCTTCCCATCTAGTCTTAACTAGCATTCAAGCTATAGTAACTGGCAAAAGTGACAGAGAATAAAAATTTGTGAGTTATTGAAATTATACTAAATGCATAACTTTTATTTCTTTTGTGTAAGGAAGGCAGACTTTTAGATTATAGAGAAAAGCAATTCACAAAGATAGGAGAAAAAAATAAGGAAATTGAGAATGTTCTCTAGTGAGGCAACTATTCATTCACTCACTTTAATGACATTTTTCATGGCCCTTCAATGCCTGACCTTGGCTAGACACAGGAGTGGTATAATGAGTGAAGCAAGGTCTATGCTCTCCTGGCTTCCCTATCTTAGCAAGGAGTCATAAGTGATGGCTTAGTTCTTAAAACACAAAGCTGATCATTTCAAGCATTGATTAAAGCAGTCAGTGTAATGCAGTGTTGGAGGGAAGAAAACGGTTTTACTTTCACTTACTAACTTATTTCTGCAATGCTAGGAATCATGCATGCTACGCAAGTATTCAACTGCTAAGCAGCTCTATGACCAGCCTCCTGCAGAAGCTACTTTACATATCAGGGTTTGAGTGGGCTTGATGGTGCTGGTCAGGTGTGACTTTAGAACTCCCAATGACAAGAAGGATCCAGACTTGCAAGGGTGACAATAGCCACAGCTGGGAGGAGCTGAGAAAAAGTCACTTTTGTTCTCCACTGTGACCAGGAAAAACGGGGCAGGTGTCTGAG
>PVHP010017856.1:0-33918 GCA_004024765.1 Zapus hudsonius | reverse complement strand
TTTTTTCCTGATGAGAAGTATTTTAAGTCTTGGGTACCCTACCAATGAAAGCCCTTCTCCACAGCCCATTTTGTTTCTCACAGGCTGCCAGTGTGCTTGTAGAACCTCATGAGTACAGTCCATGGACCTTTCAGCCAGGTGCTTGGTCCTGCTTTCTTTTTATATTTGAAGCTTCATTAGGATTCTGTCTTCAGACTCTGCAAAATAAAGTGGTAATAAATAAGGTGGTTATTGTTACCAAACAAGAGGGAAAAAAAGATGCAAACACTGAAGGTCATTGAAGTTTCATCTTCATAATTTTATCTTGCAATGAGAACCAGCCCTGGCGGCTGATGTTGTTGTTTTCCTTGTAAATGCAATCCCCACCTCACTGTTCCAGAGGAGAGAGACACAGCCAGGAGGTGCACTGGACTATTCATTTTCTACCAAAGGAAAATAAATTGTGTAGGTATGTTGAATTGTGTTCAATTCTATTTGTGTTCCACTACAAGTGCCTCTTTCTCAAATAAGAGATGCACTTGAGCAAAGGATCCCATGGAGAGATTTATGATGATGGTGGGCAGTTCGGCTTGGGCATATTGGGCCATTCGAATTTCTTAAAGGGGCCTGGCTGCTTTATGTGTTATATGCTGATCAGCAGCTGGAAGGTACCGGTAGAACTCCTTGAATTGTGACCAAGAAAACATTTTCTCTACATATTCTTGATATCCTCTGTATGCATGGTAGAGTTACTTTGACTGTAAAACCAGACCTTTAAAGATTTAGCGTCATGTTTGCTAGTTAAGACAGTGAAAAAGTATGACATAGGAATGCTCAGGACTGTACCCAACACATTGATGCAGACATATCTTATGATGTGGAATATTTCAAAAACATACACTCTACCTGAGTTGAAACAGAACTGAAGACCACATCTTTACTACTTCAACCAATTTCCTGTTCTTAGAAACGTGCTCATCACCAATGAGTAAACTTGCTGAGAATCCATTAACATTTAATATAACTTGATTTTCAATGGCTGTTCATTATTGAAATTGTATTATCATTTAATAATCATCCTCACAATGGACTCTTCTGTCTTTGTCTAACAACTGCTTCTGGTAGCCTGATAAACAGAATATATAATAAATTATGTCTGTAAAGAAACAAAGTGTTACAAGAAAGCAGAAATGTTTACAGAGATAACTCAGTTATTCATTTCTCATTAGTGACATGAATCACTTAATGTTCACTTCCCATATCAAAGAAAAATATAGAAAAAATTTTTTTCTTTAATTTATCATAGCATGGGAGAAACAAATCAAATAATTTAAACAAAATTTTACTTGGCTTATGACATGAGTAATAAAAAGTGAATGAATTTTTTCTTGATTTTTATTTTACATGTTGCTTTATCAGTGAATTGATCTAATTAAACTTGTTTTTTTCTATAAGTTTACTGACTCATTGCCTGACAGCCCTACAGACTGCTGATCGAATCAATAGTAAAGCCAGTACCCATCTACAGAAATGCTTCCACCTTGCTCATTCAAGACTCTGAAATGTTAAGTGTTTATTTATAGTATAATTAGCAGAGGCTTTTCCCTCATTAGGTAAACTTTCAACTAATGTCAACATAGTCATAGTAATAGTGCTATTCTTGGGGTAGTTTACCACTTTTTTGTTAGGCAGAGCAAATTAGTGTCCAATTTTTCAACTATTGGCCACACTGGAGTCTGAGCTAATTGATGGGCAGCACACAGATCAGAAAAGACAGTGCAGAGCCTCCCTGTTTCTATATTCAGTTATGATTCTGCTATGGCTCTGTTTACTTTAGAAATATTTAGGATCATGAAATAGATGCACCCTAAACACAGAACAGTGGGCTGGAAGACATTACAGTGAACGAGAGTGGTACACACAGAACAGGAAACATGCCACAAAGTTATGTGTTACACTTAAACAGATACTCTTTTGAGTTTTTAAAATACTTTTTATTTGAGAGATAAAGGGAACATTATTTTACTCTATTTCACATTAAATCTAGGAAGAATTCGAACTTAAATAGCTTCCTTTTCATAATACACATACACAGCAGTCTGGTAAGTACATATTTATGTACAATTCAAGACATGCATACACTTTTGAAAAGATAGCACAATCTAAATGTGCTAAGCCTCCCTGGGCTTACATCACGGTGTTTTTGTAATTCCTAATGCTCTGGTGACACCAAGGGCCACTGCTCCTCTTCCAGTGGGGCTCTGACCTCAAGCCCTGCCTGGGGAGTTTCTAGACTAACAGCAATTGTGATGCACAATTAGACTTGTGAACACTGGGTTCTGAACAGTTCATCCCCAGAAATTTACTTTCTCTTCTTTAATTGACTATTTTATTTTAATTTCCCCTTTCTTTCTTATTTATCCTAGGAAAAATACACCATTTTTTCTCTATGTACACATAAGAATAATAGGAATGAATTATATTCGAAGTATTCACCTTTCTGCTTCATTAGGTGAAATAAGCATGTGAGATTATATGTCCGTCATGAAAGGTGATAGATACAAGACCACCAGTCACACACATACGTGAGAGGTACTGACATGTGGAACAAAGCAGGAGTAACTTAAAGGTCATGCCTACCATATATGATCCAGGAAAAGGCAGATACTTCAAAAGAAACTCAAATTAGCCTTTTCCTCTGACAGGAACAGCAGCAAGAACAGACTGAAAATAAGAGCCCTGGCCCTTTTGCCTAGCAACCAACAGAAACAAAGGCCTAGTAATAACAAGTCAAGCAAGTAGAGAGACTTCTTGATGCACAAAAGTTAATGTTCTCATGTGCATGTTTTATTTCATGTGACTTTGCATTAGGCCCTGAGTTGATTATATGTTGGTAGATATGAAAAAAAAAGACTTGGTTGTGCAGTCACAAGAGAACTTTAAATGTTGAAATGGAGCTTCAGGGGTTGGAGATGAGTGCTGGGAATGAGTCTCGCAGCTGGAGAGCCAGCCATTCGCCTGCTAGAGTTTTGGCTCTTTAGGTCTTAGTAAATCCTCAGGTAACTCAAGATCTCTTTTGCTCTGTCGGAGCATTTCCATGGTAACCTGTCTTCTGGTTGAAATAAATCAGGACTCCATGACTGCTCTCTGAATTTTGTAGTTCATATAAGTGCACTAAAATACCAAGCAACTCGCCCACAAAATAAAATTTACTGCTCAGTTTTTTGTAGGCAGGTCAGTAATTTTGACTGTTTTGAGACTCATCTGTATCTCCCAGCGGTGGCCAGTGAGGTCCCTGAGGCTCACCCAGTAATATTGGCTCTTTGTTGACCACCAAAGCAAGATGATAATAACCAATTGATGCAGATGACACAGATTTTGGTTATAGGACACTGATAAATCAAGTGGGAGCTCAGTTGGAAGCTCTACTAGATTTCATGGTGATGGAAAGTGCTGTGAAGGCCCCAGGGGTGGGTAAAGGCAAAGAAATAGTCCAGCAGTGGACTCTGCAAGCTATACAACTGGTTAGCAAGACAAGATGGTCTCACTGGTGCAATCATGGCATGGCTGTTATAGGATATTCAAGGGATATTCAATTGGAGTTGAGGCTCACTCCACACTCACGGTGCGTGTGAACCTCATTCTTGGGACTGAAAATCCAGTGTAAAGCATCTGGCTTGTATGGTCACAGGTCCCAGTGCTTTCTTGGCAAATAAATAAGCTGTGCCTCTCAACTTGCCCTCAAAGTAGTTGTTTTTGCCCCTAGATTAGTGCTGCTCTCACTCTTGCTCAAAAAAGTGTCTTTTTGTAATTGGCAGTGACCACTGGGGAGACCCACAGCTTGTCAACATGGTAAGATTAAGTGACTGTTGCATACTCAGTGACACATACTTGAAACACATCTCTGTCACGTCCGCTGGACATGGAGGAAAGAAGTGTGGAAAGAATACATAAGGAAAACTATGGAGAGGATGTCGTCCTTCAGACATGAGATAGCTGATGCATTCTGACATCAAGCTTCTGTCTTGACCTGTGCAAGACATATGCAATACTGGGCCCAGAACATTCTGTCATCGATGGTGGAGAATGGTGCAAGGAAAGAAGGAAGGAAGGAAGGAAGGAAGGAAGGAAGGAAGGAAGGAAGGAAGGAAGGAAGGAAGGAAGGAAGAAAGAAGGAGGAAGGAGGAAGGAAGGAAGGAAGAAGGAAAGAAGGAAGGAGGAAGGAAGGAAGAAGGAAGAAAGGAAGAAAGAAACAAAGGAAGGAAGGAAGGAAGAGGGAAAGAAAAAAGGAAGAAGGTAGAAGGAAGGAAGGAAGGAAACCAGAGTGCAAGAAGGACCAGTTGGAAAGAATGGGTTCAGCGGAGGGATATGTTGGGGGACATGAGAATATAACCAGAGAGGGTTATGATAAAAATATATGCATGCATCTAAATTGTTCATTAAAAAGTTTGAAAAAATAAAACTCTTACCAGTTTGTAAGTCACAATTTGTAAATTATATTTACTTTTAATTTCTTGACATTTTAAAAATGAGGCTTATATTTATTTTGTATGGGGAACCAAATAGGTATTTTAGAAAAATTAACATCAAAATTTAATTTCATTGCTTTTTTAAAATTCATATTTGTTTTGTACTTAGCATACAAAGTAGACATTTCATTCTGGCATTTTCGTGCACAATTTGTTTTTGTCAGTTCTCTTCCCTCCCCTCTTTACTGTCCCCTTCCACGCTCATGTCACATGTACTGGTCTAGTACTTGCTCTCTGGTTTTAAAACCTCTTTTTCACACTTCTTATCATCTTCTTTCATGACCTGTACCCACACACATGCCTACTTACATACACACAGAAAAATTAAAACTAGAATATGCCTGTGAGAGAACCTGTAATATTTGAATCAAGGTTTCCTCAATTAATAATCCCCAAATCTCTTTTCCTCCAAATTTCATAATTCCATTTTTGTTTATGGCTTAATAAAACCACATTGGGTATACATGCCACATTTTCCTCATCCATTCTTCTGTTGGTGGGTCTAAGCGGGATCTACTTTCTTACTGCTGTGAACAGAGCAGTAATAAATCTGGAAGGGCAAGAATCTCTGCTAGAATCTAAATTTACCATCACCAGGGTTATAGCTGGTTGGAAAGAAAGTCAGCAAGGTATAGTGGGGCATTTTTTTGAGTTACAGTCAGGGACAAAGCTAGACTCCAGAGCAAAAGTCATCGGAGAAATAAGAGAAAAAAACCCATCTGCAGTCGCAGTAGAAGTGCTAAAGAAACTACATCACCTGCATCCAAGAAATGTAGGCAGCCCTGAGTTCCTTGGGAAGGCCACGCTGGCCAGTGGGCAGGTGATGAGCAGAGGCTGTGCAGAGCTCTGCCCCTCTCTCTAATGGATGAGACCGAGCCACGCGTCTTGCAGACATAGACACAGCGGAAAAGGTCTCATTAGAGTTCTGCTGGATTCCTTTTGTCTAATGAACAGTCTCTGGACACAGGGTGTTTTGTTATGGCTCTAATGAATCTTGGTTAGTTCTGCTAATAGTGATGCAGCCAGAAAACAGATGATACCAGCCAGACCGACTATAGGAATTTTTATTAAAAATTAGGTTAAAACAAGAATTTTTCAGAAGCAGTACATTAAAGACACTTCTTTCTGTGGAGAAACAAGGAGCTCAGTTTATGAGATCATCTTGTAGGGCTGTAAAATGTGAGGAAACTTTCCTTCAATGTCATCCATGAGATACTGGCCTGTGTTCCCATTAATAATATGCAAATGTTATGGAAATGGGACATGCAGGCTGCCTCATCCGTCTCAGGGAGTGGTTGCAAGATGACAAAGGTAAAGAGAAGAATGGCTTCAGTCAGATGGCCCTTAAGAAGGAGGAAATCTCACTCAGCAGCAGCTGTGGATAATGAACCCGGTTGTAGCCTTCATGCCAACGGAAGCGCTGTTAAACCTGAGGAATCGAAACTTCTGAGAACAGACATTTCGAGCCTCACTTTCAAAACCAAACCTGTGAGTCTGCAGTAGATAGACAGGCTGATGAACAGAGTTGTCAGGAAGAACACAAAGCAAGGCATGAATCTCTGTGGTGCCAGAGAGCAACCCTCCACAGTCCTCCAGGAAAGGGGCTCCTTCTGCAGCAGAGAGGGTGAGGATAACTGACAGATAAAAAGTATGCCCTGAGGACCAGAGGAGCGAATCACAGAGGACTACAGGGAAGTCTTCATTCATTATTTTCCATATCACTGCGAATAGCTGTTATCACTTCCCTCAGAAGTCATGCACAAAAGATGCCATGCAGACAGAGTCTAGCAGAGCCTGCATTGTGGTTAAGATGGAGATCTGGAGTTAGGCTTCTTGAGTTCAAACCCTGGCTCTGCAGATTAGGATCCTGGGAATTTGAGTTTTCATCCATGGAATGACACTAATTATTTTAGCATATTCAATGTTATATGCATCCAGTAATAGTCGTTTGAAGAAGTTTGCAGATATTGAAGACCTCCGTGAAATCTGTAAAGAAACATTAGGTAGTCAGCTTAATTTCTATAGTAAGGATTCAATTATATACACCTTCCAGGTCTCTGAGGATTGATAATCAAAAGAGAGAGATGATGTCAATGAGTATTAAAATTTTTAGGAACTTAGAAATGGTAAACATAGAAAATACTAGAATGGGAACTAAAATCAAAATTAGATTCAGAAAATCATAATCTATGTGGTTGAGACTATATTATATGACTAATAGTAAGGAAAATTTATTCTGTGCATATAAAAGGAAAATAGTTTCACTATAGCATATTATATTTTTCTTAAAATGATGGATATTAATCACTTCTTGACACAGTGTATTAAATAAACTGCTATAAAGCTTGTACTTGTGGCTGGGGAGATAGATGGCTCTGCAGTTAAAGACTCTTGCTTGCAAAGTATGATGTCCCTGGTTCGATTACTCAGCACCCACAAAGCCAGACACAAAAAAGGGGGCATGTGTCTGGAGGCTCTGACATGCCCACGAATGTATTCTCTCTTTCTCTGTCTCTCTCTCTCCCTCTCTCTCCTCTCTCTCCTAAATAAGTAAATTATGTATTTTTAAAAAGTTCGCATTCAAACAACTTTGGGTCACAGCAAAGGGGAATTTGGCTCTGTAATCCTGAGATTGCTTTTCCAGAACTTTCTAGCCTGCATTTTAATAAAGTATCATTTCTTCAGTTGACAGGAGTAAATTGTATTATGTGAGTAACTGCAATGGGGAGTCACTGTCATCCTCCAGAGCAATACTCCCAGTACCTAGGTCATATTGATGTGGGGAAACCTTGGCACAGTTATATTTGTTTTTGTAATGTTGAATTTCTCCCTGGAGTGCATGTCCTCTAATGTAAAGAATTATACACAGGGATAGAAATAAGTCTTATCACACATTTATTCTAGATTTATTTAGGAAAAGGGGAATTGGATGGGAAAGCCGCCCAGTCACCACGTGGGAAGTTACAGAGTTCTCTAGTCACCAGTGTGGGGAGAACACTGTGGAGAGTTTAACAGAACTTAAGTTGTTCAGCTAAATAAGCAGAAAAAGAAAAGATAATAGAGAGCTCCCATCATGAGAAAGAGAGATTCATGAGGGAAAAAGTCTGGAGCCTGTCCCAACTCCAGCCATTAGCTGGGATGGGGGTAGGCCTTACCTTCCTAAGGCCTGGAAATTCAGAGATCCTTCTGCTGCCGGGCCATGTTGGATAGAGAGGCCGGCTTCTTCTAGGGAAGTTAATTTAAGTTTTTCCCAGGTGAGTCAGAGAGACAGCTGATTGGTTCATATCTGACCAATCAGTTTTAGCCCCTATGTTGTAGCTCTAGCTAGACACCTCCCACTCAATGGGAGGGGCTGCCTCTGGAGACGCCTGACCCTGTCACAATATTGCCTTTCTGCTAGGAAAGAGAGTCATTGTCCTAACCTTCTAGACTCTAGATGGCAGCTGGCATTTCCTAAAATTAACGTGTATGACAAGGACATTCAGAACAGGGAAAGATACTCAAATTTTAAAAAAGCTGATGTATTAAGGTATGTGGATGCCAAAACCTTATCCCAAGAAAAACAGAATGAACCAACAGCCCTAGGTTAATTATGTACATGTGTACAGACAACACACTCTGGTGGTGGATTTCTCCAGCAACGGGGGAGAGGGATTGAGTTTGCAGTTCAAACTCACAAAGCCAGTTTTTACATTTTATGATTCTCAGAAATGCCTATCCATGGGTGTGGTAGTTTGAATAATGTCCCCCAAAAGAATTAAGTTTTTATTAAAATTATTAATTGTCTCCAGGCTTCTGGCTGGAGGAAGTGCCACTTTGGCCTAGCCTTCTGGGGACTGACCCTTTCTAATTTGGATGTAAAATATTAAGGATAGATATGCAAAAGAAGAGCCAGAACCATGGTCTGGAGATCTGCATTTTGTGAATCACAGTGTGTTACAGTGTGCTTGCTTGGTGCTGGTGCTGGGCTTCTGTCTCTGTCTCTGCTTGGATCTGTGAAAAGGGGCCAGCCTTTTTTTTTCCCTTAACTTCCCCTGGGTCTGATAACTCAATAAATACTTCTCCTCCACATAATCGTGCGTGCTTTGGAGATTCATCCCAGCGGCATGTGGCTGACTATGACAATGGGTGAAGCAGACTGTTAGCTTTTGGAAGTTGATTCATTTTATACATGGGCATCTGACACTGCTAAGACTCGGAATTTTGAAAAGTCATCTGTAGACACAATTTTCAGACCCTTTCTTGGTAATGAAAGAACACTGTGGACTATAGATGCATTATGGCAAAGGATGGAAATCTGCTTCCCAAATAGGAAACTGGGCTTGAGCTGATGACTGTTCTGAGCCCAGCCTTGTCACACTTAACAAGATGCTATGGTGGCCTGCTTACTGTAATAAATTTAAGGGATGCTGTGGTTAAAAGCCAGGTTCCAACAGAAGTGTCCATGTCCCACACAGAACTCCTGTGAAAGGGAGTCACAGATCCTTTAGTGTGAGTTGGGTGTGGGTGATGACTGTCCAGAACATGATCCAAGACACAAGCAGCTACATGAACTTTCTACAGTTCATAAAAAAAGTCATAAACCAAGGGCTTTTCTAAGTACATTGGTGGAAACATCCAGCAAGCAGGTTGCATGCAAGTAAGAAAATCTCAGCTCTTTATAGTAGATGTCATCTCATGGCATTCTTAGCTTTTCGGTTCCTGAAAGTGGATTGTCTGTTAAGTTAGTACAATCTCAATCTAAATGCTTTGCCTGGGGTTGGAGGTATGTTAATTCAGACACAAAGGAGGGTCATTTATGTCTGTTCAGTACTGAAGATGGTCCAGTATGATTTGGGCTTTGTAACTCTCTGCTTCTCCACAATCCCACATCCTCATCAGTCAGTCAGATTTGTAGGAGAATCATTTGCATAGGTGTGGCTCTTTCTTTGGGAACTTCACTTTATGCTTGCTTTGACAACTTACCATCACATGAAAATGATAGGCCCTAGTCAAATGTGACCTATTAATAATTCATTAAGAGGAGCCTTATGGATTAACAGCCCTGATAGTGAGTCAAAGATCTGTTGATGGGAGGGACAATACAGTTCCATTCCATGTTCTCACCTTCTCACCTGCCCATCATTTTAATGTCTACATTTTCCTCTCCTTATTCCTGGCACACTGGTTTGTTAGCATTGACAGTAAAGCTGATTCATTTCCTTAAGCCACCATGATAATGGGCTTAATTAAAAATATAAATCTTCTTAGTAGACTGAAGTTTGTAGAGCCCTTCAAAAGTATTTTCATTTTCTCACACTGCTAATGAATATTTTTACTCTTGTATTTGAAAATCATTACCTCAGTTGAGTTTTTTTTCTTTGTTTCAAAAAAGTGGTAGATTTCAGAGGATTTCCTTTATCAATTTTTGATAAAGGTTCTTGGTGGAAATATATATAGGCAAATAAAATTTAATTTTAGCTGTATGGGAGGCTGGTGTATGTAATGATACATATTATCCCTGCAGAAACATATCAGAAGTCAAGTTCTAAACATCATAATTAACTGAACACCAACTATGCCTCAGATTGCTATTACAGCATTAGTACATATAAACCACCTTTAAAAGTATATATGTTGTGATTACCACCTTGCTTAGAGTAAAACTTGAATTATTTGATATATAATTTCATGAGTAGTATTATTGTTTCTGATTTAATTCTTCAAAGATGTGGCATTTTAGAAAGTAACTTTTAATTCTATTTAATTAATTATTTTTCATTTTGGAGATTTTATATGTGTATGTAATGAATTTTTATCTTATTCTCCCCAAATAAACTCTCTCACAACCTTTCCCATTAACACCATTCTTCTGGCCCATTAATAGCCATTTTTCACGCATTTTCTTAAACTTCTTGTGTTATCTTAGCATCACTGGTAGGTTACACATACCTTGGAGCAGCCAGCCACCTTCATCGGCTGCAAGGCCAGCAGCCTGGATGCACTCTCCCAGCCATCTTCATCGGCTGTTAACTACTTGAGGTCTGATGTCTCATGTCCCCTTCCCTCTCAAGAGCGACACACTGACAGGCTCTCTCTTGTGCAGAAGACCCTATCTTCATGACTGCACCTAGAAGACAGACTGTGCACCCTTCTCCCCAACCTGCTGCTCTTACATTCTCTCTTCCTTTCCTCCGATGTCCCTGAGCCTTGGAAGAGGTGGTGAGTTCTCCTCTTTGAGGCTGAGAACACAGCAGTCCATTATTCCCAGCAACTTTGCCGGCTGTGCCTGTCATTAATCACTGCACATTGGGCTAAGAAACTTCTGGATAGAGGCTTCAAGCAATCTATACTAATCTATAGGAATAAATATGGAACTTACATGTTACAATTCTTGATATGTTTAAAAATATTTTAGTGAAATGCTGAACTTCCAAAGGTTAACTCAGTTTTCTAACTGTCCAAATCCATGAGCTCCAAAGAGTATTTTAAAATGCTTAGACTATTTATTATTAATTCATCTTCTTCTCTGATGCATTTAGCCTTATACCAATTTCTTTTATATTGGGCAAATGATATTCATGAGTATGTCATATGATATAGATGAATTAAGATTCAATTCCATGCATTCATTTTTCTTCAAGTGCATGACCAAAGTGACTTATTTAGAATTGAGTAATTTGTGTTGGACAGTATCAACCACTCTTATTTCAGTTAGAGCTTTGAAATTAGTCGAGGGGAGTCTCCTTAGAGCCATGTATCGGGTGAGAACATGCTTGTTGCCAGACGGAAGTGACGCCCAGGACAATTCTCAGTGGCTTTGATCATGATTTACAAGATCATTTTTGTGGATTTCTGGCCATAACATCTTTACCTTTTAATGATTCCCTGTTCTCTACCGTCAGTTATGGATAATAATATAACTTGTTTCAAAGAGTTACTATGAGCATTAAACACATTAGCAGATATAGTAAAATTAACTTAGTGTGGGTTCAGGGTAAACAATCCAGATGTGTGAACTTCTATCATCAGCTCATTTCATACCTACACAAACCTTAGATGTCATCACTATTATTCCGGCCTTACAGATGAGGAAACTAAGGCCTGGAGAACCTGATAGCTACTTTGTCTAATTCAAGGAACTTCATCCCATTAGTGGATGGATCAATGCTTTGGGAAGCTCGAGTTGCAGGTAAAGTGAATGAAGTTAAGGGATCATTTGAGCACAAGAGAACAAAAAGCAATCACATTAGTGAGAATGGAGGCTTCATGAAATGGGCTCTAATTATGGGAACATAACCCTCACCAGCACTGTGCCCAAGACATCCTGGGGTGAAGCTACTTTGATCCAAGGGTAACATTGCTTTATCTGACTCTGGTTTAGTTAAACTAAAACTCCATTTTGCAGTCAACTCCATGCTCTGTTTTGTTAATGAGATACTGAACACTTTAAATATAATTAATTCCGTTTTTAAATAAATATCATCGTTAATATTAATTATGCTTCACCATGTGTAAATGAGATCTGATTCTGAGATTTTTTTTTACCACTTGTTCTCCAAAGAAAGCTGAACGAATCCATGAGGACTGCTGTACACGAATATGTAGCATGTGCTTTGGGTTTTAGTTATTTTACTAAATAGATAACCTCAGGTTAGCTCTTTTAAGTACATTTTCTATGTGTACCTCCTACTGATTATGTTTTTAAAAATGTGTTTGCCCCTTGTGCTGAAAAAAATTACCCAGTTAACACCGGGATAATAATAGTGATTTTCAGGAAAGGATCTGTGGATTCTTCCTCTGTAATTTGCTTGCTGTTTCTGACAACCCTTCACAATGGCTGTAATCAGAGTGGTGATTTTTCCCATGAACTGTGCCCAGATCTGCCCATCACTGTCTCACTTTACATGGCTTTTTAATACTGTCATACGTTTCTTGGTTTGCTATGGATTGCAGTGAGTCATTTTTTTTCCTGGTTTTATTTTTTCCCCTAATTTCCACTTATAGCCACTACAGACATGAGCCAAAACAGTACTCTTTTTTTTTTTCAGCAGTAAACAAAATAATTAGAGAATTCTGTACCTTCAATAGATACCAGAAGTCACCTAACAACAACAAATATTACAGATGACAGTTGGCTCTTAGGGATTAGACTGGAGGTGAAAGTCACGTGGAGATGGCACTAGAGGCTGGACCTCGCCATCTTTCCTTAGCACGTGCTTTACCCAGAAAGCGAGCTAGTATTGACAGTGAATAGATCTGAAATTGTAAGTCCAAACGTGAGAGTGACAGCTCATCAGGAGGAGGATGCCTCGATCTATGTACCTACGATGGTGACACACTAACCAGGGGCATGGCCTCCTCCCCCACTTCTTCAACTTCACCTGCATGTCCTATTGGGCAGTTCATCTCAGTGACTGTTTCCCTTTCTCTGCTGGAGCCTGACCCATTCTTGATCTCCAAGCATTCCTACTTGCTGTTCTCCTACATCCCAGGACCATTCACCAGGGCGCAGCAGGTGGAAACTCCGTGGTTCTTGGTAGGGAGGGAAGTATATATGCTATGCGGGTTGAAGAACTTCTAGATGAGTCTGTTTACTGCCAAAGCTGCAGGGCAGGAGGGTCACTCCAGGTCTGTTTCCCAAATGTGGGAGCCTTTCAGGTTGTAGGAGAGGAGTCACGCTCAGGCAAGATGTACATCTGGCACAATAGAAAACCACTGAGCAGAAGAGCCGGTCATGATAGTACACACCTTTGATCCCAGTAGAGGTAGCAGGATCACTGCGAGTTCAAGGCCACCCAGAGAATACATAATGAATTTCAGGTCAGCCTGGGCTAGAGCAAGACCCTACCAAGAAATTCTTGAAAATAAGCCTTTTCAGGATCAAGTACTAGGAACTCAAAAAAAAAAAAAAAAAAAAACTGGAAAAATAAACTCTTAGTCCTACTAGGAGTATTATCAACCTCAGTTTGGAGAAATTTCAAATAATTTTCTTTTGTTATGGTTTTGGTTTTACTATTTATTTGATGGTTAAATAATATATACTGAGCTTTTTAAAAAACATTAAAGTAGATTCTCTGTAGGAAACGTAGAAACTTTCAAAATGAATCTTAGGTTGGGGAGATGAGTTAGTGGCTTAAGGCACTTTATTGCAAAGCCTGCCAGTTTGGGGTGATTCTCTAGTACCTGTGTTAAGCCAGACACACAAAGTGGCGTGGATGTATGGATTTCATTTTCATTGGCAGAAGGACAAAAAAAAGTAAATAATAAATAAATAATTTAAAACATATAAAATTAAAACTCGGAAAAATAATGTTTCTAACCTTTATATAACCATTTTTAACATTCCTCTTATTTTTATATGGCTTATACGCTTACTAATTTAAACTAAAAATATTCTGAAATTATTAGTGTGCTGTCATGACATTCTTTGGTGGCGTCTGCCATCCCATCAGGTAAATCTACATAAGTAACAAGAGCTTAGGGCGCCTTCCCTTGCTTCCCCTTGTCTGTGTCTGATATCTGGGCACTCTGCTGATAAGCACATTTCAGCATTCTTTGCTTTGCTGTGGATATAGTTGCTGCCCTTTTTTTTTTTTTAAGAACCTCAGTTTTGGGACTTTAAATCTTTTTAGGTTATTTAGTCTAGCTGGGCGTGGTGGCAAATGCTTTTAGTCCCAGCACTCGGAAGGCAGAGGTAGGAGGATCACCATAACTTCAAGGCCACCCTGAGACTACAGAGTGAATTCCAGGTCAGCCTGAGCTAGAGTGAGACCCTACCTCAAAAAACAAAACAAAATAAAGTTATTTATTTAGTATAGACAAAAGACAGTAAATGATATGTTAGGGATGTATTCAAATTGCACACATAGCCCAAAGAATATCATTAATGCTCACCCACCACGTCTTGGGGAACTGAGAGGAAGAGGGGGCAGAAAGATTGGGAGAGCCTTGGTGGGGAAGAATATCCAGAGGCATGGCCCCCCTCAGTAACAACAGACTTGGGCGGGTGGGATCGGGCTGACTCCTAGGCTGTCCATGACCCCAAGGACTGATCCAGATGGCCCATGGAGGAGGATATCCAGCTGATTGGGGATGGGGGAGAAGGGCACTGGGGAACTGGGTATACAACTCATTGTTTGCCTATTAAATAATGTAACTCAAAAAAAAGAGTCTTCATGAGTAAAGTAAAAAAATATAATAATTAATAAAATATTTAAAGGGGGGGGGGGAAGAGGAAGAATATCAGGCCGAAGCACACATAGACTAAAGAGTCCCTGTGTCCTGTGGAGCGCAGGACTCAGTAGGAAACATGGTCCTCACATGACCTTCATTCTTTCCAAGAGCAACAGGAAGACCAGAACACACCCAGGGATGCAGGGCAGCTCTGCCTTCTGGTCACTCTATCACAAGTGACAGCTCTCTGGTGATTATACTGTGGTCTTCAGTGCCACCTGTGCTAGTGAGGCTTCGGAATCATTTAACAGTTCTCTGTGAAATATAAATAGGAATGCCTAGCCTAAATTTTAAATTAATTAACAAGCTAATTAATTTTAAGCAAAAAAGTCTTAAAATATAACGCAATGGATACAGGTAGTAAGTATGAGTCAATCAGGTGGTAAATATAACTATTTTAATTTGTATTTTTCCCTTTACTTAATTTCTGTTAACATTTAGAATTCATTTTACATGGAAAAAAATCCCAGTGATATAGCTTCCATAAGATGAATGCTTTTATAGTCCTCATTGCTTTGGCAAAAGTAAAACAGCTCTTTTTATGCAAAAGAAATGCAGCCTGAGCCTGCCTCTGCTTTTTTAAATTAGCAGCAGTACTGGTTGCACCTCTGAAATGCAGGCTTCCCATTCTGTTCTAATCTCCCATGCTTCCTAGAGCCTGCAATAAAGCAGAGCTAATTTCATAAAAGGAGAGGCCATGAAAGAACATGCTTAGCTAAAAGTCCGTAGTTCTGAGCCCAAGGGACTTGGACTGTGAAGGGGAGTTTACATCACCTTCTGAGAGGCCAGATGGGTGAGTTACCTTTAGCAAGAGAGCTGCTCATTAATTCCAGCCAGGTAATCTAGTAACTCAGCTAGGGTCATGGTTTCCATGCGCATGTCTATTTTTGTAGTGCTAAATCTTTTGAGTGCTCCAAGATCTATTGATTGAAATGCAAAAATGGACAAGAAGAGACTTCAACCCACAAGGACTATCTTTACTTACAGATTCCAGAATGGAATTGAATTATCAGCTGCAGTAAAAGGCAGCTTTGTGCTGCATTGGGGAAGTGACTCAGGCTGATCATCCAATCCAATCTGCTGCTTCAGCTTTTAGTGATGAGCTGGGAGAGAAGAAAGGAAGGAAAGAAAGAAAAGAAGGGTTGGAGGAAAGGATGGAGGGAAGAAGGAAGGAAGGAAAAGGAGGAACAGATTGAGGAAGGGAAGGGAAGGGGCAGATTGAGGAAGGAAGGAAAGAAAGAAGGGAGGAAGGAAGGAAGGAAGGAAGGATGGTGACAGGCAGGCAGAGTTCAAAATGACACAAAGATGGCAAGGAGACCTCTATGAATAATGTGGCTAGCACATAGCTGTACTAAAAGAGACATTTTACATAAATCCTGATGAGGACAGGTTACTTCTAGAGAGAAAGTCTGCTTAGCTCACAGTTTGGGGGTTTGAGGGCTCTCCCTTTATACAGAGTTATATCATGGCAGATGGTACTGATGAAAGCATGTACACCAAGGACCTTGAAGTAGTAGAAAGGCGAAGCTTGCTTCTCCTGTACCAGCCCTATAGTGAGAGTTACTGCTGTAGGTACCTGCTCATTACTGGGACCAGCACGTGACCAGAAGCAGTTTATGGGAGGAAAGGGTTTATTTCAGGCTTATAAATTCAGGGGAAGCTTCTTCATAGCAGAAGCTGGCTCACTTCATCACACGTCCACAGCAGAGAGAAAAGCAAATAGCAAGAGCTCAACTGTCTTTGAACACATCTTAGGGCTCATCTCCAAATCCACCCCCTGTGATACACCTCCTCCAGCAAACTCTGCCTGTTACAGACTTAAGTAGGAAGCTTAAGTTAATCCAAAATACCTAAGGCTATCAGGACATTTATGTTCTAAACCATCACAGTCAACTTGCCAAGGCACTCAATCAAAACCCCAAGGCCTCCTATTAAGCCCCACCTCTGAAAGATTCCACCCCTCCAAATCCCGCCACTGTAGGACCTTTGAGAGGACAAAAATGCGACATTATCTAAACCCTAGAATTAATCTGCAGCATGTCATTAGTACCCTCATAAAGGAAATCTCCCTCACCAGACCCTGAATCTGCTGATACCTTGGACTTCCTAGTCTGTAAATGAGTGGGAAATAATTGTAGCCTGTGGTGTTTTTGTTACAGCAATCTGAACTAAATTAGACAACTATAATTTTAAAGGAAATTCTTTCATCTGATGTTAAATCAAGAGTTTCTATTTTCAAATGCCAAATCTTATCAAAATAGTTATAGATACTGCCTTAGTATTCTCATCCAGAGAAAATATCAATTTAGAAGATGGTCCTTCTACTAGGATAATTCATAGTAAAAAATTTACAGTTAAACCTGATTGATCAAACTATAAACATGATGTGGTGATCTTTCTCAAAGAGAACTGTGACCTAGAAATCTTCAGAAATGTATTTCATGGGGCAAAGTAGGAGAGAGCCTGTACGAAGCAGGGCGTATCTACTTTCCTTTGGGTCTCTAAGTAGCAGTGCTTTGTGAATTAGTGACATCAACTTATTAAGGAGAGGGATAAATTACACCTATCCATTGGTGACACTTAAAGCATTTAAAAATAAGGTAATGCTACCTTTTGGATGTCAAATTTGGGTTGAGTACTTGCAGTGCTAGAAACTATAGCAGATGTAAGTACATTACATGAAGGAAGTAGCTTCCAAGAAACGACCCCTCTAGTTTGGCCTCTCTGCACAAGTAACTCAGAAAGTGAATGGGTGTTCCTTTGGGGCATGTTCTCTCTTTCTCCCCTAATCTGTCCTTGCAGCTAAAAATAGCACCCGGAATGTCATTAAAGAAATATTTTTAAAACACTTTTTGGCAATTTACAAATTTTATTGACAATGTACAAATGAATTTTGATCTTAGTCCCTTAATCTCCCTTTAACCTTTACCCTGCACCTTCCTCCCCCAACTAGGAAATTCACTATATCTTTATTATGAATTTATTGTGTAAGCCAATTCAGTGTTCATATTCCCATAAGGTTGCATACACTTATATCCCCTTTCTCTGACCCTAATTCACAGAAGGTTCTCTTCAGTGGGGTTATTGGTGTCCACTGTGGGGTGATGAGTGCCTCAGGCAGTCTGTGTGGTGGAGGGGGGCAATGCCTCAGGATAGGCCTTCCCACCTTGTGGTTCTTACAGTCATTCCACTCCCCCCTCTTCCATAACATTCCCAGAGCCTTGGCAGGTGTGTTATAAGAAACCTTAGTGGTGGCTCTCTGCAGTCTCTGACTTTCTGCTTGGAAGCATTTTGAGTGTCCTCAGTGTCAGTCACCGTGCAGCTGGAGATGGATGTTAGGTAGCAATGAGAACAGCATTCATGAGTTGACCCTCCTTTATCACATCTGCCAGGGAACACAAGGTATTACACAGGAAGTAGTGACCTGAGCGTTAGAAGAATATGTAACCAGGAAAAGTGTGAAACGATATAAAGAGCCCAAGCAAACAATCAAGCCATCATCACAAAACAGTATATGATTTTGAAATTAATGATAGCCAAGAAATTCAGAAGATAACTATTGAGAGGATTGAAAAATATTTATAAACATGCTCATCATGATAAAATTATATAAATATGCCCATCATGATAAAATTATATAAGTATGCCCACCATGATAAAGTTATATAAACATGCCCACCATGACAGAATTATATAAATATGCCCATCATGATAAAATCCTTGCAGTTCTTAGCCCTTAACATCTGTTGTGTTGGGTTATCGATGCTGATGGTAATGATGCCCAGCTGGTGATCGATAGGATCATTTAGATGCCTGCAATACAAGAGCCTCTTAGTATTCTAGAAATGAGCTGGAATACCAGCTCCCCTGCTCTAAGAAGAAAATGTGTGTGTTGTGTTTCCTTTGTTTGTATTCCTGGATTTCTCTTTGAATATGGGGACTGTAGTTATTATTTCAGTGTTCTTACTATATACTAGTATATAGTATATACAATGTACTGTATTTTCAGTGTTCTTACAGTTGTTTTCCATTATTGCTTCAAAAATTCCTTGAATGTATTTATTTTGCTCATTGATTTTTTTATTTTAACTAAGTTAATACTGCATAGATTTCTTCCAAATGCAGCGTGAATTACACCTTCTAATATATATATATTATATATATTATATATATATGTATGTATCTTCTTGTGCACAAAAATGTGATTTGGCTTTAATCCGTGATTTTTAAAAAATATTTTATTTATTCAAGCAGAGAGAGAGAGAGAGAGAGAGAGAGAGAGCGCACCAGGGCCTTGTGCCTTGTGGGTCTGGCATATGTGGGTACTGGGGAATTGAACCGGGGGCCTTAGGCACTGGAGGCAAGTGCCTTAACCTCTGAGCCATCTCTCCAGCCCAATCTGTGATTTTGTTTTTACTTTAAAATTGTTTGAGCCATGTAAGATTCTCCTACAGTTCTACCATTGCACACAAGTACAGCGAAAATGACATACTGTACAAATTACAGTTCCAAAAATTAATTTTGGAATATGCTATTTATTCGAATA
Organism: Zapus hudsonius; assembly: GCA_004024765.1. Classification (NCBI taxonomy): domain Eukaryota; kingdom Metazoa; phylum Chordata; class Mammalia; order Rodentia; family Dipodidae; genus Zapus; species Zapus hudsonius. Next base: position 14,649 of record PVHP010017856.1, on the reverse strand, counting down.
CTTACCTAGAAAATGGAATGGATATTTGTCTCTATTTTATGCTGATCATCACAGTCTCCTTTATTTTACTCCCCTCAGTCACCAGGCATACACATTGACAATGATTTATAAGACACCCCCTAGTATGCATTGGGATACAAAATCTGATTCATGGTATCTAAATTGGAAGACCTTATATCCTAATGTTAGAGATAAGGTGCCAACACATTATTTGAAAAGATAAGTATGACAGAGGAGGTGGGTATTGTAAATGCCAAGTGAATGGCATCAGCAAGAAGTGTGTTAAGATTTCAATCACAGATAGTGTTAGAAAAGACATCAGTAAATATGAAGCCTAATGACCAGGGAAGACTTCACAGAAATATAAGTTGAACTGCACCTCAAAGGAGGGAACGGTGAGGAGGAACCTGTGTTTCACTTGGACATAAGGAGAGTGAGACATGTGGACTAAGCAGAAGGGCAGGAATGCACATTGCAGGACATGATGGGGGCCTGTAGAATAGGTCCAGCTGTAACAGAAATCCATGTGCAGAGCATTGAAAAGATTTCTGGAAAAATAGGTTGGCTACATAAACTTTCATAATATATTTCACCTCCACAAACAAATTGTACAATTATGTATCCTCAATACTGACAAAGTAATAATTATTTATAAACAAATTCTAGTTGATAAATCTCCTTTAAGCCTAATTTAATTTTGGATTTATGCAGCAATCTTATGAGAAACATTCTTACTATAATCACATATACTAAAATCTGAGGGTCAGGTAGTCCAAGTTTGCCCTTACTAGAAAGCATCTGCATGCAGCTGTGAATGCAAGGATGACCCTAAATGACACACGCCCCTCACCCTTGCCCTTTGTCTGTCAGAGGATATCTGAAGATTAGTCCTGAAGCAACAGTTTCCTTCATAGTGTCAAGAAGTGAACCAATACTTTGAATGGATAAAAGAGAGATCTTCCCTGTGATTGAGACTGATTGTCAAATAGATGTTCTTCATTGTTTTCATTAGAAAAATAGATTCTTCATGATTCTTTGACTTCTTCCAATGAATCCATGTATAGATTTTAACCAAAATTTCTCTGAGAATGTTACAAGTTACTGTCTATGTTATGACACTAAAATCAAATATCAATTTTAATTTTACCCAGTTGATTTCCCATTCTTTTTTACACTGAATTATTATATCTCAGTGATATAGAAAGACCAGATGTTACAGTTATAAGTAGAATGGGAAATGTCACCCAGAATCTCCTGTGCTTTTCCCCTTGATCCCCAGCTGCTGCTGGTGCTGGGGGAGTCTGGGAAACCTTCAGGAAGTGGGGCCTCACTAGAGGCAGTGGTTGTTGTAGCCTGTCCCACACTCAGCTGTCCTCACCTCATTCTCTCTGTCCTCCCTGCCTGCCAACACTGATGGACTGCACCCTCCAACTGTGAGCCAAAAGAAATCCTTCTCAATGTAGGTGCTTCTTTCAGGCAGGTTAGTACAAAGCTAAGGGAAACAACTAGCACTTTGTTACTCCTCTGTAATATATATGCAGAACTTAACAGAATAATCTGCCTTTAGCCCCCATTGATGGGGCAGCCAGATATCTTGAGAGGAACATAGCCCACAACTCGAGGCTGCTTCCTGGAATGCCCATTGTGGTTAACATTTGGCAGTACAATTTAGCTTATAACTTATGAAATTATCTATCAATAATTTAACATATTGGGTATTTTGTTGGAAATTTCTAATTCTTATCTAGTCCTAGAACTTTTACACATTGTACTTGGTTGCAGAAATTAATGTGCATCTATTTTTAGCTCAGTCAACTATATACTATGCCATTTACCGTGACTAAGGATTTATGGAGAAGGGAAACTATTTTTCACTACCAAGATAAACAGTGGAAAAGAAAAATGTCCATGGCCCTGACATTCAACCTGCTCAGACTTAGCTTCTCAGTTCAGAGTTGGAGAAGGGTTACCACTCTGGGCACTGACGTTGAAAAGAGGCAACTTTCACCATAATACATTATAGTGAGCTCTGAATTATGGCTTTCTTTTCTCTTTCCTCTGGCTGTATGTGAAAGGTTTCATTTGGCCTCTTGCAATTTCCAAGGAGGATTAAAGTAAAAATTGTACAGCCAGGGGACTCATCCATGGCAATAGAAGAGAGTTAGTTAACCTTGACTAAAGTTAATTTAGCCATTGGAAATGGTTATCAGGCAGGGCTCTGAAAGACATTTGCCAATTCACACTGGTTTTGATCAAATATCTTTCCTCCTTCTCTAACATTTTATTAATTTGCTCTTAACTTTTAAAGTGAAAGCTACATTTTAACCGGAGCTGTTATTATTAGCTAATAAAAAGCTTGCTCATCTCTCTGCTCCTTTGACAATTAAATGATCATCGTCTAAGATGAGATGGTACAAGTGAAATTTAGCAACACTTTATATTTGAGTTACAATAAAAATATCAAAATCAAATGGGTATATCAAGTGGCTATAATGACCAAGTTATATTTGTATTATATTCTTTATAAAATAGACACATATCATCATGTTTAATTTCAGCTACATAATGAATCATCTTGTTACAAAATACTCCTGAGTTGACCAAACACATTTTAAATATACATGGTATGTTAGTGTTTTGCAAAAATAAATACTATGAATTAGTGATGAGACAACCTCTCACTATTTTTCTTTGCAAATTACATTTAAGTAAACACATGTGCACACATATATACTAACCAATGCCTTATTACACATTTATAAAAAGAAACATTACAATATGGCTTTGAGAGAAAGAAGGATAATTGGATTGTTTTCACTTTGTGTTGACTTTAATTCAAGGTCAAATAAATCAGCCATAGCTAGTGGGTAGTTTCATCTGGAGTACTTCTGCTCAGGTCTGGGCTCTGTGGTGTCCACACCATGTTACAGTTTAAGACTTCTGATAAACTTACATTACCTTTTGTAAAACATTCCATTAGAATAAACTTGTTTCCAAATAGATCTAGAGGCTAAATTTGCCATTATAATGGTAATACTTTAATTTCAATGTAACTATCAAATATCTAAGCACAAATGCCATGAAGTTACAATTTTAACATGAAACACAAAATGTATAAAAAACATCATCTCAAATGTTCAAATTTGAATAATTTAGACGAGTTCATCTGCAAGTACACATTTTCACAGAGAAAAACAGTGTCAAAGCATTTCAGCTAGATACTGATTAATGTCGTCTTGTGCTCGCTGTCTGGCCCCCTGGGATGAAGGCTGCAGTCACGAAGTTATACCTAGTAGGCAGGAGAGAGCTAGCAAGCTCCCAGAACAGGGAAACAACTACTCAGCTGAAATTTGCAAATGAGAGGTAAAGGCTCAAGGTGAGGGTGTCTCTGAACTAAGGAGAAAAGTGAGAATCCTGTTCTGATGTGTTTTGATTTGTGTGATTTGTTAGCACTGTCAGAAGAATGAAGTGAGAAGACATCCGTCACATCCTCCAGGCCTGCGTTGGCCACAGTGAGCCATGGTTTCTTTTTCTTTTATTAATTTTTTATTGTCCATAATGAGTTACATTATGAAACGGGCAAACAATGAGTTGTTATCCCCAGTTCCCCAATACCCCTCTTTCCCATCCCAATCAGCGGGATATCCTCCTCCGTGGGCAGTCTGGATCAGTCCTTGGGGCAGGGGACCATGGATAGCCTAGGAGACAGCCTGGTTCCACCGGCCCTAGTATGTTGTTACTGAGGGGGGCCATGTCTCTGGGTATTCTCCCCCACCACGGCTCTCACAATCTTTCCACCCCCTCTTCCACTCAGTTCCTGAGTCATGGTGGGTGAGTATTAAGGCTGCTTTATTGTTGAGAACTTAGGGGTCTCTGTACTTTTGTTTTAGGTTGTGTCGAAAATCATTGGTGTCTGTCTCACTGGCTTATCCTGTGTTGACTGATTGGCTGAGGCTATGGGTCACTTGTTCACCCCATCATTCTCTGCGGGCTTCCATATGGATCCTCCACTGTGTGTCTGGGGTGGCTCATCTCGCCGAGACGCTGACCAGGTGGTCGGAATCTGAACTACATCAAGCTCCTCTATGGAGAGCTTGCTGGAAGGAGAGATTTGGTTTTTGTTTTGTTTTTGTTTTGGACTTGATGGGACTTGAACAGAGTATTTTCACTCAAACTTGTTGAAGTGTTTTGAGTACATGAAGTGGCGTTCACTTACAGGGGAGTCGACTACATGAGGAGCAGAATTGAGAACTTCGTACAAAACACTTCCCACTGACCTTTTATATTATAACCAACTAATTATGCCTTATTGAACTCATAAGGTTCCTTTGTGGAATTCTTGCAAGTCTCATTGGGCTAAGGGCAGGAGTGGGGAGTGTCTCTATGGTAGGGAACTCACCTGATGCACTTGAAGTGATGGTCTCCATCTGAACTCCACGAAGGCCTGGCTCAGATTCTGATCTGGCATTATTTTCACACTTGAAGGATAAAGTTCCTTTGCTCAATCTGTCAATGTTTCTAAACATGTGTGGCCCTGAGTTTATTTTAATCCCATAGGATTTTTACTGATTTGAGAATGAGATTTCATGATTTATAAATGGATGTGATAACTTCACTGACATTGTTACAGCCAGTTGACCAAGTGTTTATATGATTAAAAATGTGCAATAGAGTTACTCCATATTCACAGTCAAGACCAATCCAAATAGCATGAAATGTGTGAAGAAAGAGTTACAGTGGGTACTGACTTCAACTTGCCCTCCTACTTCCCAGGAGCCAGCAGCAATAATCAGGTGTCTAGCTATTTTTCTATGATTAGAAACATTGTATGTGAAAGGATATCAGTGCTTTTAACTAGGATCACATTACGTACTTCACTTTGAAGCTTTTTTTAAACCATTTATTGCTATGTGCCCAGACTGATGTTGAACTCTTGGCATCAAGTTGGTGCTCCTGCCTCAGCCTCCTGAGTAGCTAGCTGGGTTAAAAGTATGCAATGATTTACTACTTTAAAAATGTTTTCTCTTGAGTTATAGATTTTATAGAAAGATAAGAAAAAAAAGAAAGAAAACTAGGAAGGAAATACAGACTAGTCTGGTGTGCCTGTCACCCACCTTCCCACAATGGTAGCATCTTTCCTAATCCTTAGTACACTGTACAGAGCTCCGTATCTGTATGTGCCCAGGGTTTATAGGTGATGTGCAGGTCTATGTGGTTGTTATGTAACCACTGAAATGAAGGTAAACATGTTCCATCACCGTGGGGTCACTCATGCTCTTCTATAAACACTGTGTCTGATGCCACGCCTCCATTATTCGCTTCTATATTCTCGTTATCTGCACATCTATAAGTAGAACATTTATATTGGCTTTATTTCATTCAGTCAAAGTTTTGAGGTCCAACCAAATGAATGGATGTGCCAAAAAAAGAGAACTGTTTTGAACACTAGTGTTTAATCACATTGCTTTGGCTCAGGGTGAGAACCTTGAAAAGTAATGGGGAGGCTTGGGAATTTGATTGGAATTCACTGTGTAATCTCAGCATGTTCATTCGACTTCCTGAATAACATCAGATGCATGACCTACCTGTGAAGGTAAAATTATTTGACATCACAGAGTGTCTACATAAATGTGAAGAAAACATCTAATTCACTTCTCTGGATTTAATAATACTGGTCAGTTGCCTTGTTAACCTTGGAGTTTTGCAGACAGAACAGATCACGATTTTGGCCCAGCCTTGGATCCAGGGAAGGTGTGCTGTCTGCATTTTCATGTTTACCCAGCACTGGATCCAGGGAAGTTGTGCTGTCTGTATTCTAATATTGTTTGAGGGAGAAAATCATTTCTGAAGGTATGGTTGTTTCTTCATGTGTCAACAATGCAGAAGAGACAGAAACCGTTCCTTCTAGCCTTTTTGGTAGAACTACGCGTCTACAAGTAAATCATTCATTACTTAATCACCTTCCACACACAGCATGCCCATGTGTCCCGCATGTGAATTTGGGGGCCACATTTAGACTGTTAGTGATATTGAAAGTATAGGCCTGCAATATTGGTTCCATATCACCCAGACAAATGAAAGTGTAGATTCTTGATGATTATGACAGACTTCCTGTAGATGAAACTTGGAAATAAGTTTTCAATAAACATCCAAGACAGTGCTGAAACCCTTGAGAATAGAAGCTAGTCCTTTCTCTGCTGAACTTCATGATTTGAAATTACAGGAGCATACTCTTAAGCTCAGCGACCATCCTGTGTGCACGGGCGCCTCTGACTTATATTAATTTTGTTTACTTTAGTTGTCATTTGCTTCATTGTCACAGCATCTCTCTAGTTAGAGTCCTTGAAGGTGTAGGTTCCCAAAGTTTCACGGCACCTGGCTGGAATATGATTGCAAACACAAAGGGAGAGGTTAATATGCTATAAAGATATTATCAAAAAACTTATTTAAAACTTAAAAATGAAGATGTGCTCTATCCTCAGCGGTGAAGCAGATAGAGCAATTTAGGAAGGATGCTAATCAGCTCAGCCCTATGTGCTCACTCAACAGCAAAGAATCGGATATGCATTTTTAGTACATGCAATCTACATGTTGAGTTAATTTATTTTTGACACCTCTTAATGTACATTCATGACTTTTTTCAAAGCTTTAGACTAGAAATATCAATTTGACATTAATTTAAATGCCTTAAAGTTATTCAAATAATAAACTTTTGAAATTGTAGAGAGTATTAATGATATCTAATGGGGTGCTGAAAATTACAAATGTCAAACTCAAGCTTCAGTCTGTACAAAGTGTATTACGTGTGTGTGTGTGTGTGTGTGTGTGTGTGTGTGTGGTGTGGAGTCGGAGCTTCATGAAAGAAAAACTGGCATATAAATTTATAGCAGCAGAAACAGAAATGTTCTCTTTATTCAACCAGAATGAATGCATTATATAAGTAAGGTTAGAGTTTCTAACTTTCATCTGTTTTATGGCTTGTTGAAATATCAAATCTCTTTGGCAATTATCAGAGATAGCATGTATTGTCTGTTCAGGATGACTTTTCCATTTCTATATTTTCCTAGTGTGTGTTTGGCAGGCGAATCTTTCACTGGAAACACACATCTGCAGCTTCTTTGTGAATCTCCATTTACCATAATGTCAAGTTGCAAGCAGACAACTTCACCTGCTCTCCCACATTCCCTAGCTTTTCTTTATAGGGGAGTTTGTGGGCTCCTTGCACATGTCCCCAAGTGTGCTTCCTAGTCAAGAGTTTGTATTTCCCTGGAACAGTTCCCACCCCTCAACCAATAAGTTTATGTATGTACCAAGTCAAAGGCTACCCACTGGATGAAATCTTTGAGTAAATGGTCCAGTTTTTGATAGTCTTGTGATGTTTAAAAAATAATTTATTTATTAATTTTCAAGAAGAGAGATACAGAGAGAGAGAGAGAGAAAGAGAGTTAGACATAGCACCAGGGCCACCACCTTGTGGGTCTGGCTTATGTGGGTACTGGGGAATTGAACCAGGAGCCTTAGGCACTGGAGGCAAGTGCCTTAACCGCTGAGCCATCTCTCCAGCCCAGTCTTGTGATTTTAAGGGAATATCATCTGGCAAGTTTGCCATGTCTAAGAATTGCTCAGTGGGCACAAAGTCTGCCAGAATATATTCAAAACAGTGGACCCGGGAAAGAGAAGACATTCAGATTCCTTTCAGTCTTTCTGATGTGTTCTTTCAGGCCACAGCTAGGGTGACCTGACCACCCTCTGTGCCTGGTTTTCTGTGGGAACTTGTTAATGGCACCCACTCTCCAAAGTGATCCATGTAGGGGGGTAATTTAGATAGCCCCCTGTTATCCTTCATCAAGCACTGATTTTGGAAAGCTTTCTTGTGATGCTTTGCAGAGGATTTGATTCTCCTCTTGCAGTTTCTCATTACATTATTTATTTCTACTTTGCTCTAATTGCCTGAATGATAGGTAATTTTGGAGCTATATATTATGCATTCTTTTCATGTTGCAAGGCAAATACAACAGGACGGAGAGAATATTTAGTAAAAGGTGAAACCTCAAAGTTGAGCAAGTGAATGATGTTTATTAAATGTTTGTTGAATAAATGCATGATGTACCACGTGCCACCTATAAAAAATAAATACCAATCCTGTTCCTGGGCTGGTGACTGTATCGTCACTTGTTGGAGAGGCTGAAGTTATCTGCAGGTGTTCTGAGAAGGGAGGGGCTCACACTCTCCTAAATTCTTCTCAGGCTCTTGCAAAGGCAGGTTCAGGAAAGAGCAAGAGGAGACAACAGCCCTGAGAAATTAGTAAAGAAGTTGATGTCTAGTGGTGATTCTTTTTGCAACTTAGCAAATGTCTGTTTCTAGCTCCAAGGAGCTGTCTGGCTTTGAGCCACATAGGAGGCTCGCTTAGTGGTCTTAGGCACTGGTAGCTTAGGCTTTCTTCATGTCCCCAAGAATCAGTGCCAGGAAAAGCAAGAGTGAGAAAGCTATAGAGGGACCAGATTCCCAGTTCTCAGAGTTGTGAACAGAGTCAGACTAGATCCCAACTTCCACTATATAATTTCTCCCTCCTCCATGTGACCCCATCCTGCTCACCACACATTATAGAACTGCCTCAAAAAGGAGTACTATACCCTATGGGAAAATGAGTAGTTCCTCTGTGTAATGATGTCCTTCCTCTCTGTTAAAAAGGGCCTCCCCTCAACGTCAGGAAACTTAGCTTAAAGTTTGAAGCTTGCCTTTTAGTATGTACTTCATCCTAGTAGCAAAGATCTATTGGGAGATCTCAAGTTCTTCTCCAAATACCTAGAATAAAGCCGAAGAATCGGTTCCAAGCAATGCCACACAGAACTGACACAGTCCAAACAAGTATTGAGGAAATTGACTTATTTGCTGACACATGTTCTTTAGCTGCATTTTCTCCAAAGCTTCATTGACTTGTTATTGTATGACTGTGACAAAACATCTTAGGAGTGAACCATTCCTGCTTGTCTATCACAAGATGGCCTAAGGTAATGACTGGAGGTAATCTGAATATTCACTCTCAACTCTGTGGTTCCTTGTCTCTCGGATTCGATTATATTATTTAATCTGAAGAGTACTGGCCAGCCTAGAAAGAACTGACCTTGTAATTTCTATTCTATAGCCCTAAAACACCACGTACCTATTTCATATGCACGTCTAAGATGCATAGATTGCTTTGAAACCTATCAGAAGTCCTTATGAAAAAGAAAATATATAGATAGTTATCTTCATTGTCAGGAGGCAGATGTGCATTGATGACAGACAATTCTCATATTGTTATTTGGAGATTATGCAACTATACTGATTACTGATTCTACAAGAAAGCAATGTTAATGACTACATAAAAGATTATCCAGGGTTTGAAATCTAAATCATGAGATAAAGAATGAAGGAGGAAATATTTTTTCAAGTGGATAGAATATTCTCTTCAGTGTGGATACCTAGAGTTCATTGCCTTTGGCTTCTTCTGGATCCATCACGTTGTTCCAGATGAATGACTCTGTCAAGAGCAGTGGAGAGAGGTGAGGAGCTCTGCTGTCAGGTCTGCATATAATGAAAATGGCCTTGCAGCTTCCTGGGCTCCATCAGGGCAGCAGGATTAAATTTAAGCTCAAGTTTTGAAATGATAAAAAGCTGTTTGACTTCATTTTCAATATGTTTATCAGAAGAAAGCTGAAAATTCAAGATAACTTCTGCAAGAAATTTGGAAGTGGAAATGGGTGCAAGGACTGTCTGAAAGAACTCTCCGTCGTGAAACATTCCTCATGCTTAGACTACAGAGACTCTACACAGCACTTTTCTTGCAGAATTATTTTTAACTAGCTTGGAAGTCATCCAGGTTTGACTCTCCCCAAAGTAATTTTGCAGATGTGATAGGCCTGCTAACTGGGCTGTGATTCAAAGGACAGGAGCACCTGGGTGTCTTTTGTGCAGCCATCAAAACCTGCAGGACGGCCATCACTTTTCATCCCAGGAGGGAACAGCTTAGGTGGGAACTGCAGTTTCTTCCAGAGGAGATGAAGGCCAGCAAGCGGGATCAAAGTTAAGCCATGCTAATGTATGCATGTCTATGTTCCTCCTTCCCCAGAAAAACATGCAGACCATGATGTGAAAGATTTATGATGAGAAACATAAAAGATGGTTGAATCTGCCCATAGATATTGCACCTTTCCCATTTTAAACTTCAGTAAATAAGTCCCATGTGTGGTCATATAGACAGCTAGGTACTACCACCTCACAGTTATTTAAATTTCATGGAAAATTTAAGAAAAGGAAAGAGGCAGCATGTTAAACAATGAAGAAAGATAAGTGAATTCTGAGACAGAAATACTTCAAGTGTCCCCTTGATTCTTTTTGAAAAATAAATAAATTGTAATTAAATTCATTAAGCTTTTAAAAAATCTGATAAAAGCCATTAACTTTTGTATAATATTGAGATTAAACATGCACTAGTCAGTCATTCTTTTGTAACATTTTAAAGATTTCAAGCAAAATTTGCACATTTGATTAAATGGTTTTAAATATGTGTATCAAAGTAATTAATAATGTTTCCCATGTGTCACATACCACAACTAACATAAATATAAATATCATTTTCCGTGAAAATTGCTTTTAAAATCAATGGTCCTACTGAGTTCAGTAGTCAGAGGTGTTTAGTAGTGAGAAATCTTTAGTTCCCCAGTTACTTTGAATTAGCTGAGATCATGGGTAAAGCCAAAGTGTCCTTGTCATTAACAAAAACATTTGCTAGCCCACTGCATAAAAATTGCTGGAATATGTCCCATCAATTTTGCAATCATTCCTAACATGGTCTTTAAGCTCATAATAAGTGACAACTAGGTAGCCCAGAAGGTATTTGCAACAAAAGTCCATTGGAATTAGTAAACTAGTCTATTAGTTGGGAAAGAGAGATCTTACATATTATTTCAATGATGGGAATGTATTTTGAGGATTAACAACAGAATTAAAAAGACACTAATCTCAGGCTTTCCAAAGCAGATTCCTGAGCCAGCCTCGAGGGAGAATGAGAACCTCATGATGTTCACAGGAGGTAGAGAGTGACACCTTTAAGGCTGACTGGGATCCACAGCAGAGTCTGGGGATTGATGTTCTAGTGTTCTGCCTCTAATGGACTCACCAACTCAGTTCACCTCTAGTGAGAACTTGCAGGAAAGACTCCAAGAATCTCAGCTTTTTGACCACTCTACATGCAGATCTGTTGCATGTAGGCACACTAGCTGGTGACAGATAGATGTCCCATCGGGTGGTGAGTCTGTGAGTCTATGGCCAAGCATCTGTGGCCATAGAGTTGGCTACCACCATAGGTGTCTGGTGCGTGTGGAAGTGTTATGTGGATGGAAGTGCTGAGAAGGAAATGTTAATGTGAGTAGCTGATATTCTGAAACATGGCTTATTGTTTCTTATTTTTTTCTGAAGGATTCCAGATAAACAATATGTATATGTACATGAAAAGTAACTGAACTGCATGGGTCAGGAGACTGCAAAATTAATTAAAGTATACAGGCTCTTTCCAGGATCAAATCACTTCTTGTGGAAAGTGGTAAAAAATACATCCTTGCTCTCATATTTCCCGAGTGTAGACATTGTGCTAAGTGCTTTAATGATCCTTCAACAAAGCACCAATGTTTGCATAGTGTCTCACTGACACTCTCAGTCTGACTCAGTTTACTCTACTGAAGGCAATACCAATGTGTTTATTTGCTAGTTTAAATACCAGGCACAATATATATAGGTGCAGTCCCATTTACTCAGGGGGTTGAGGCAGGAGGACCAGGCAAACACAGAGATTTTAAGGCCAGCCTGGGGAATAGGGTTATATCATGTACAGAATAAAAGGACCAATTCAATAAGGATTTAGAAGCTTAGCCCATTAATTTAATAAATGAAAATAATTTATATTATTTCTTAGATAAACTAATTTACTTTTAAAGCAGTAATACCTTCCACATCATGTAGGTTTTTATATGAAAAAGATGAAAACATTTTTGGTTTCAATTATAATTTGAAACTATAAAATTATATATATATATGTATATATAATTAGAATTTTAAAAGCCCAAGTTTTTTCTAGTTCCTTTCATTGGTAGTTATGTTTGGCTTAGACTTCTAAATATTCTAATTAATCACAAATTATAAGTAATAAAGAAGTGAAATGAATGAAATTAAACACAGCACTAGCACCCAAAAGAAATTTCTATTAATTAAACATATAGATGAAATATAAGCAATATTTTATACATATGAATTTGGTAAAAATCATAAAGGCTCAAAATATTAAAAACTAACTAGTTTTAAGCCTTAATACACATTCCTAATATAATATTCTTGACATTTTTCTCAAAATACAGCCATTAATTGTCAATTCAAAATTTCAGCTTCTAGCACTGTCTTAGAAAGTCAACTTTCCTTTCAGTATTGTTAAATTGATCTATAGATAGTAACTTTTTGTGTCATTGTTTCTTTCCTTGCTTGTTTTTGAAATGACTTTGTGACACAAACTTCAATCTTGGTAATAAGAGCTTTAAAGGAGTCATGACAGGGCTGGTGAGATGGCTCAGCAGTTAAGGCACTTGCCTCCAGTGCCTCAGGCCCTGGGTTCAATTCCCCAGTACCCACATAAGCCAGGCCTACAAGGTGGTGGCCCTGATGCTCGCTCTCTCTCTCTCTCTCTCTCTCTCTCTCTCTCTCTCTCTCTCTCTCCTTGAAAATGAATAAATAAAATATTTTTTAAAAAGGAGTCATGACAAAAGTGAATTAATATATATTCAAAGCATTGAAATATTCTTAAAACACTACATTTAGATTAGGGATAATAATTTTACAATTCATTTTTCCTGAACTTATATAAGTGCATGCATATTAGTCATAGAAGTTACCTTCCCATTCCTGCGACAATACACCTGACCAGAAGCAGCCTAGAGAAGGAAAGGGATTATTGCAGCTTAGTCTCAAAGGGAAGTTTCATCCAGGCAGAGAAAGCCTCACAGCAGCAGGAAGCTGGCCCCCCTGCGCACATCCCAGCTGGGAGGAACAGAAACAGTGAGCTACTGGACCAACTCAAGACCCCTTCTGGTAGTGCACCCCCTCCAGCAGGCCCCAGCCCGGAAGCCCCTCAGCTCTGCTAAGTGGCCGGAGGCTGTGGACAAAGCATTCAAAACACAGAAGCTCATGGGAAGCGCTGCGCTTAAACCACCGCACTGTGCATCAGTGGACCACAGCTGATCTTGGCCACCAACCGTTATCTTCTAGCATCTAATCCAACTTGCATGTTTTCTTTCTAGAATATTCTTCCTCTAACAAGGTCTGGTAATCACTGAAATGCACAAGACCCGCCAGAACTTATATATAATAGATGTAGAGAACTCTAGCATTTAATACCTTACATACACTCCAGAAGATTGATATTTTGTGTTCTGCTTCGATTTATTTCCTTCTGTTGGTAAAGCTTTCCCTCCCTGGCTGCATTCTGACTCCATCGTTCTGCTGGTGCATCTTCATCAGCACCTTGGCTGGATTGGGAATCAGCTGTGAAGAAGGATGATTTTCTTCTGGAGAGATTGTATCACTCTCACAGGGGTGGCTTTCCGTCCTAAGTATCAAGCGGAAAATTGATGATGATGACGGTACAGGTGAATGCCAAGCAGTATTCGCCTTTCTCTTTGAGAGATTTGAGAACCCCCAGCCACGTGTTCCCACTGCCGTGAACTCTGCCACCTGCTTGCTCACTGTGATGAACACCACTCTCATGAGCCATGAGCCAAAGGAGCCTCGCTCAAAGAAGTTGTGTCCTGTCAGGGAAAACCAGGTACAGGCCCACGACGCATGACTGCAGGCAAGTTACTGATTCATTTACTTTGAGTTTCACAACTGAAACTAGGCCTATGAATCTCACAGTATTTGAAGGTTAAAGGAGCAAAGTCCAAAATCTAAGTTAAATTCTTGGCACAAAACCGTATGTATAGATTGGGGTGTCATTCAATCTCCTGTAATAGATTGGGGTGTGATTCACTCTCAGTCATAGAGTGGGGTGTCATTCACTCTCCTTCAGTTAGAGAGCCCTTGCCTGACTTGTACTAGCTCCTGGATTTGATCCCCAATGTTCTCCAACAACAAACAAGCAAACAAAAGAAACAAAAATTCCTTCCATTTATGGATTTAAGGGCTGGGAATGTAGCTCAGAGGTATAATTCTACAGATTGCCTGAGCTGTAGAAGGCCCTGATTTAAGTCCACAGATCACTAAATATATATAAAAACAAATATAGAATACAAATTTCATGCCACTTCAGTGTCCTATTAGGGCCCGTATATATGCCTGGATTCCCTAGCTCCCTTCATGGTCCTGCGTGGGACTCCTCACTGAGTCAGGGCTGTTTGAACAAGCTTCAAGTGAACCATTCCTAAGTGAAGGAAGTTATGAACAAGCCTCGTGAAGATGATGGTGTCACTGCTTCTCTCCCCTTCTGTTCCCCTGAAGCTTCTGTTCTCTCCTGAAGCTGGACTTTAAAGCTAGGATTGCAGTCCGCATTGCTGTATGGCTGGAGCCACACACCCTTCTCTGGATTCTTACCCAGAGCCCTACTTTGACAAGGACATTTTCACCTCG